>BPLS01026916.1:67007-117888 GCA_019656275.1 Rhododendron kiyosumense
GCGGAACAAGATTGTCATATTGAGACTCTCCTCAACCTGTCTGAGTCAATTCCGTGTAATTATGGACGCTAACTCATTGGGATTTCCCTTTGAGAAGCCTTTGTGTTTTGTTTTTGTTTGTGTCTATTTTTCTTCTGTACCGCATATGAGAATGAAATATTGAGTCATTGGTCCATCCTTAGAAATTCAAACTCAGACTTTCCATGTTTTGTAGAATGCTATGTGGTTGGAATCATGTCTTTCTATTTTTCCTCGGTTTGCAATGCAACGGTACCGGCGTACCTACATTAAGCAATTTTATGCTTTTATGGCTGTACAGAAGAGACACTTTTCTATTTCCATATCTCAGTTTTAATGTTTTTGGGCATTGGTGGTTGGGAGAAGCTAATGCAAGAATGAAGAAAACAAACCCTTCTACAATTGCCGACCTTGCATTGACTGCCATGTAGAGTCCACTACGGGTCCCGCACTGAAATCCTAGCCGTTCGATAATTTTAAAAAATAACCGAGTGCTCATATGAAAAATCAGTACAATCTGAATGAAAAATATGAAGATTGGCGAGCACGTACACATCGGATTGAGCTTATTTTTCACATCGGATTGAGCTTACTTTTCACGAGGTCGGCCACTCGTTTTTTTTTTTAAATTTGTTGATCGAGCTATATTTTTCATGGTAGCTTGAGTTCAAATTTTGAACGAAACTGCTTAACGTTCGTTGGATCAATTTTGGGTTTCAATCTCAATTCTCAGCCGTCAAACAATTGCACTTTTGACTAAAATGATTCTTTTTTAAGGGTTCTAATCTAATAAAACTGATTTGTACGCTATCCTTGTAAACAAAAAACTGATTTATTGCTTCTACTTCTTCTTGGTTTTTTTTTGGGCGACGGGAGTAATTGATGGCTTAATGCAGCAAACTAACAATATTAGTTTCGTGAGATTTCAAATCCTAAAAGAAATCCTAGTTGTTGGATTATTAAGAGTGATTTTAGGAAAGAAGAGACAGAATCTCAGCAAAGCATTTACCTAAACTGAAAAAATAATTACTCAACCATTTATTCTAAAAAATGCAAAGTATTTACAAAAATGCCAAGGTTTAATAGATGGTGGAGATTTATGCAAAGAAATGTGTGTTAAATCAAACGGTCAAGATTTATATAGGAAAAATATGTGGACTACCACACCGTCGCGAATTGTATTATAGATTAGGCCTGGCTCAAGACTTTGACGGGCAATAGAAGAATAGGGTTAGAGTATAGTTTAGAAAAGAAGACGGCAACAGGAGGAGGCGATTCCCACGGACGGAAAAAAAGCTGCTGCCGTGAATATTGTTTGTTCCGAGTTTTTCTTTCAACCAAGTTATTCGAAGTCTTGTTTAATTACTCATACTCCGATAATTCGTTTTAATTTTTGTTCTTTATAAAAATTGTTCGTTGGTTTTTGTTTAATTTAAATCTTTTGTTTATTTTTCATCTCGTGTAATAGAAGTATGTTCCAAATTAGGGTTTCTTTTGTTTCTTACTTAATAATGAATGAGTAGTCGTATAGGTAGGGTCGCGGGGTGATTAGCATACCGTGACCAGTTCAAGCACTACTCTCATTTTCAAACAATAAAGAAAAGGCAATTTTAGGTTAGTAAAGAACATCTGTTAAACGAATCCGGGCATTATCGGAGCCCATGTGAACGGGAGAATGAGGGACCAAAACTTATTCTCCGCTGCGCATGGGTAAACGGCAACCATAAAGGTTCGCATCTCTCGGAGTATCTTTTTCTCTCTTAAATCAAATGCTTTGAAGAATACCGAATAGTGCAGATAAGTCCAGAACTGGTTGCAAGTGCTCTGAATCCTACGACCGTATCTCCTTTTAATTATTTGAAAAGTTCAATTATTTCGTAAGTTCAGTTAATCTCAACCAATTAACAAGGGGTGGCTACCTAAGAGCCCGTTAAATTAGTAACAACCAGAGTTTCTAAGTCAGTACACATTACCGTCTTTGTGAATTCGACTCTGGTCTTACCGGATAGTGTCCTACGTCGGTCTCCGCCCTACACTTGGAGCAACCCAATAATTTAGAACTAGGAAATCGGTCAATCATTTACATATCAGTATCTCTTTCTGTATGTCTATAAGTAGAAATTTACCTGTAATAGCTTTATGAGACAATTCAAACTAAACCTTTTCTTTAGGTATGAGAGAAGAATCCCAGGCAAGTTTGTTGATGGATGGGAATGCCTCGGAAGCCTCACTAGTGAGTCTAGACTCACTAAAATTGGAGATCTCAATTTCACCGTGAAATTAAGACTATTGTGGGTTCGCGAGGTCATCTTAATAATCCGAACCATCAATCTTGTACGGTTTGTGTGGGTCTGCGAGGTCACCTTGATAATCCGAACCATCAATCTTGTACGGTTTGTTGAATAAAACATCCTTAGAAATAAAATCACATTGAATGAAGATCTATAGCTTCGACTTTGAAACACACTTGCTTGGAATAAACTAGATGATATATTCTTAAAGTTAAAATTTGCCCTCCAAACAAATATTACATTTAAATTTACATTTTCAAAAAAGACTATTAAATCAGGACAGATGGAGTATAAAGTAAATTTTACATTTAAATTTACCTTTCATTTTACCAAGAATCATGTTCGGATTAACATTATGAGCGGTTGAGATTAAATTTTTAATATATTGGTCAAATTCAAGAGGCGTGTGAAGAGGTTTATCGAAGAATCATATTCGGATTTCACTTTCGTTAACATGAATGAAATTGGGCACAGATACAACTTTACACAAACCATAGGATGTGCGGATGCATGCAACAAAGTAATGTGAAGAGGTTTATCCGCACATAGACCAATCCACATGGGGTAATTAGTGAAGTTTGCCCATAAAAACAAGTCACCTATGCAGAAAGAGCAACGTCCGATAACAATAACAATAGTATAGATTACTAATATAGAATGCATACATTACTGGTTTTTTTTTTGATCCATGCATACATAACTGTAATGTTTCTGTTTCTTTATGTTCTGTTACGACAGACAATACAGGAAATGATATCCTCTTAACCTTTCCTTTATAGAGTGTCACTATGCATGTTTAAAAACCCAACAACTTACGAAGAGTTTTTTACACACCGCGCGCATAGTGACATTGCTAATGGCTTCTTCTTCGTTGTCGTCGTCGTCGTCATTACGGGTACAGAAACCACGAGCTACGGGTACAGAGAACGAGGTGTAGCATGACGGGCATGGGCTTCCTGGGGTATGTAGGTTTCAGGATTTGGTGCTGAAGGGGGGACTAGACCCTTGGCTAGAAAACGCGGCGACGGGAAATATGCTCTGATTGTTCCTGTTTTCAGAAACATGAGTTGTGCAGGAAACTCATCTGATTGAAGGACTTTGAAACCAGGGAAGACTCTACCATCAGCTTTCTGAGGTCTGGTGCTTAGGAGAAGAGCTAATGCAAGAACGACGAAAACAACGCTAAGGGCTCTCATATTGTTTTTAGGCGATCAAAGGGCAGAAAATTTGAAAATATGAAAATTTTCTCTGTAGAACTGGTATTTATAGATGTAAAAAGCCAAGCCATGTTTCTGGCAACTGTGTGTGGAGGTTTACTGTTTGGAACATAATACAAACTTCACAAATTATTCTTCCCAACTGGTTTACTGTTTGGAACATAATACAAACTTCACAAATTATTCTTCCTGTTTGGAACATAATACAAACTTCACAAATTATTCTTCCCAACTGGTTTACTGTTTGGAACATAATACAAACTTCACAAATTATTCTTCCCAACTACAAACTTCACAAATTATTCTTCCCAACTGTGTGTGGAGGTTTACCGTTTGGAACATAATATAAACTTCACAAATTATTCTTCCCAACTGTGTGTGGAGGTTTACTGCGTGGAAGGCGTACAGTCCACAAATTTTACCTATGACCAAAAAATGGTTGATTCCTTGGAATTTTAAGCGGTTTCACACATCAAATATGATAGGAACCATGAAACTGTCTGGACCGTCTAGATTCACTAAACACTGAATCCATGAAATTGTCTAAATGTCTAGACAATTTCATGGACAGTTTCATGGATCCAGTTCTTGGATTGTCTTCACACATATATACGAGTTCATAAACTTTTTCCCCTCAAGAGATTTACAGGGGCCGGTCCTATAAAACTTTTTCAAATTAACCTCAAAAACTAGTATAATTTGATGAGAGTATTTGGATTGTAACTAACAAATTCCAAAGTCTTAATTGTATTGGCAATTCCGTACGACAAAACACATAATTTATATCAAGTTGTAATTTTATTATTTTTAATAAGTTAATAAGTCTGTATAAAATTAGAGTGGAAGGAACCATCATTATTTGTATTCGAGAAAAAAAAAGAGGTCCACTACAGCAAAACGGATGTTTGGTGAAGGATGTTTGGTGAAGACGGATCGATTGTTTATTGATCGGCACCCTCTGTTCTTTTAAATTAAAAAAAAATATGTCAACTTGAAAAAGGGAAAAAGGATGGACTTGTTATTGCCGAGGGTTTGACTACAGCAATATAAAAAGAAACGGGGCAGCCACACAAGTGGCGTGGAAGCCATATACATATACTCCTATCATTTTGGAGAAAAAGAAAAAGTTGGGGCGGCAGTAAGAAAGAGGAAGATGCAACTGATTATTTTGAGAGCTATTCCTAAAGGAGATTTTCTTTCAGTTTTGGAGGGCTTGTAGACTTAAGGCTGTTGGCGATTAAGATCACTGGGTGCGGTGTACGTGTAATTTAGCAGGTGGTACTTAGAACGTTGTAAGGATTTACACTGTTTGAATAAGTATGTATGTAACTGCACAATGGTTATATAGTGATTTGATTCATTCCCGTGATTTTTACCCATTCTGGGATTTTCCACGTATATCTCTGCGTTGTGCAATTGATTGCTTTGCATAGTTTTTGCCGATAATTTTACTTAGTGATTCGCATTCATACTTTTCAGAGTTGTGCAAGGGCCTAGACACCCTGACACACCCTTGTGTCTGCCCATGGTGAGGGATATATTAGTTCTTTTGGAGTGGGTACTGTACTGAGGGCCCAGGCATCAGTTTATCGCACAGTTTTAAACGCATCTTATATTAGCCTTCTGAAATTGAAATGTTCATATTCTATTTCCTCCCCCACCAATCAATTATCTAGAAAAGGTAGAAAGATACGATTTTAGGAGTTAGAAGATGGTTTCCTAATGCTCATTAATTTAACACCCATATTTGAAGGACCTCTTCATCTTCAACTTGAAGATGAAGCTTATTTAGATTCCGTTGTCGGCATAGTCAGAGTGTTTGATTTCTTAATCCTTCCTTAAGAGTTAAGAATGAAGAGTTCAAGGGGAAATTGCTACGAAGGCTGTGAACCTTTGAAAAGGAATATCGTCAATTAGTTACGTTTGATATTATTGACCAAGGTCGATGCTTTTAGTGCACTTTGTGAACTGTTTTCTTCATCCAAACCAATTTTCCGGTTCGGTAAATTTCACTGACACTCCCTGAGGTTTTTCTTACTGACGAATATGTTGGGTTTTTTCGCCCATGTGATATAATGCATTTGGGAAAAAGGGAGAGAATTGAATGAGTTTGCATAGGAGAAACAAAAATAATGGCATACGTCATTTGGTTCGTTGATTTTGAGCAGTGCAATGAGTTGGTGGTTTGGTCAAAGCCAGGCTCTGTTTGGCTTTGGTTTTGAGAGAGATTTTTCAAATAATAAGTAACAGTGGCAACCGCAGGAATTGTAATTAATGGTGTCATTCAATAATTTTGTAGCATCACGTTCATAATGTCCATCATTGGTCTCTAATGGAATTGACAAACTAAATTACAGTTCTCATATCTATATAGGAGAGCTCAGTTTTCAAATACTATATAAATAAATCTAATAAAAGGTGATGTATTAAGGGAGCTCACCTTTTACGAGACAAGTCATTTTCTCATAATACATCACCTTTTATTTTTGATTTTATGAGACAAGTCAGGCTCTTATTTTTAAGTTTTTATTTTTGCAGTTTTGTGGTACTCCAGTTGCGCAGTTTCTAAACGAAGTTACGAATAGGGGTGCATAGTAAATCAAACCAAACCGAGTCTTGTGTCTCAATCAATTGAGGTCGACTACATGAATCTTATTTTTCTATTAAGCTATGTCCGGGCTACCGGTTCACTTAGATTTAGTAAGCCCAAATCCTTCCATACCACAGCATCCAAAGTCATTTTGGATCGTTCTCTTCTCCTAGCCCTACTATTCACTACTATCAAGTCCGTCTTCTTGACTACTGCATATGAGTTCTACGCTAAATGTCAAACCACCTTAATCTATTTTCTCTTAACTTATCATGTATGGATACAACTCCTACCATTGATTTCTGCTGCGCTCACCTGCTAACTCGATGGCTTCTATTGCTCCTGGTAACAATTTTGATGCTCTGTTTCCTCCGTTAGGGTTATCTTCTTCTACTTCTGCTTCAAAGTTAGGGTTTCATGGGTTACGTAACCCAGTCTTGTTGCTTTCGCCTAATTCTTTACACTGTGGTTCAGTTCCTATATTAGTTGATGGTTTTGGTTCTAGTATTGATGCTCAGAATATTTCTAGACCTGTTGGTTGTGTTAATTTGCTTGATTTCTTGGATTCTGTAACTGTCCCAAATGGTGATCACCTTGAGATTCAGGATAATGATACACCTACAGTTAAACAAATTAAGGGGTTGAGTAAGGAAGTTAGGGCTTTACGTTCTGATCTTAATGAGAAGAACAAGTTGATTGAGTCCTTCAGTGGTGCTGGTCCTGCCTTCCCTGGGAGAGTGGAAAAGAGTTCTTCATGGAAAGATAAAGTAGTTCCTCCTGGTGTTAATAGTGCTAGAATGCACTTTCAATATTTTCCTCCTATGGTGGAGGGGGAAAGGATTATAGTGTCCCCACCCAATGCTGTGGAATTACAAGGGGCTGTGAAATGGAAGAATTGTCTTGTAGGACATTTTGTGGATAAGAAGATTCCCTTTCTAGCAGTTAGATCTGTTGCATTTAAGAAGTGGGCTGATTATGGGCTTGTTGATGTGCTATCTAATGAAAAGGGATTTTACTTCTTTCAATTTGGGTCAGCAGATGCTTGTAGACAAATTGTGGAGTTAGGGCCTTGGCACTTTGGAGGAAGATTGATGGTGCTTCAGCTTTGGCATCCAGATATTGAGTATGAAAGAGAGGGCCTATCAAAACTACCTATCTGGATTCAGCTTTATAATGTTCCCCTCCAGTTTTGGACTGCCGAGGTGTTGAGTTATATTGCGAGCTCTGTAGGTAAACCCCTTTATGCAGATGAAATGACTGAATCTGCCAAACGAATTACCTATGCCAAGATTTGTGTTGAGGTAGATGTTACTGCTTCTTTGCCTCATTCAGTGGATCTTCTTACTGCATCTGGGAAGACGGTTGCTATTGCTATTAAGTACCCTTGGCGACCAGTTAAATGTGGTTCATGCAAGGTCTTTGGGCATTCTGATTGTAGTCAAAAGGTGGTGCAGGCCCCAGAGGGAGTAACTGAACCTACAAAAGCTGCTCCAAAGGGTCAGGTTTGGGTTGTGAAATCAGGTGGGGGGGATTCTATTTCAAATACATTGGTGGTTTCTGAGCCTGCTGTGATTGTACCAGCCTCCTCTGTTAGGGAACTCCCGTGTTCTAATCAATTTGATGCCTTACAGTCGCTGGATAAAGAGGATACTTCTGGGATGGTCATGGTTTCACAGGCTGATGAGGTGCTTTTGGATTCTGGTAAGGTTTTGCATAAGGAATCCTTGGGTGTTGCTTCTATTAAGACTGACCCCATTTCTAGTAAGGTCTTGGAAGAGCCTCTTTATGGTACTCTTCCGGATGTTCTTGGGGAGGGTATAGAAGATCTAGATGCATTGTTCCAGGCTTTAACTTCAATGGAAATGGTGGATACTAATAAGCCTAAGGAAGGGAAGATCCCTGGGGCGGCTAAGAGGGGAAGGAAGCCAAAGAATCGATGATTAAACTCTCTTCATGGAATACTAGGGGTCTAAACAACCCCATTAAACAAGGAGAGGTTAGGAAGTTTATTCACTCTCATAGATTGTCGTTGTTGGGTATTGTTGAATCAAAACTTAGACGGGAAAATATGGTAGCTTCTATGAAGAAAAGTCTACCTGCTGGTTGGGATTATGTCCATAATATTGGGTTAGGGCCTGTTGCACGGATAATAGTGGCTTGGGATACTCAAGGCGCTAAGGTTAATGTTCTAGCCTCCTCTGATCAGATGATGTTACTTTCAGTAATGGTAGATAGCAGAACTTTTGCTCTTTCTGTTGTTTATGGTTTTAATCAAGCTGCTTCTAGAAGACAGCTTTGGGATGAACTTAGGATTGGTTTTGGTACTGTTGGTGACTTGCCTTGGATTGTCATTGGCGATTTCAATGTCATTAGATGCCAGAATGAAAAATCTAATTCTAGTCTTCTTGATGCTAATGCTACTGGGGAGTTTAATAAATGCATAGAGGACATTGAAGTGGAGGAACTTAATTCAAAAGGCCTATGGTTTACTTGGTCAAATAAGCAAGTTGGTACTGGTCATTGTAGTTGTAGACTGGATAGAGCACTTGTTAATTCTCATTGGCAGAATGTGTTTACAGAATCTGAAGTGGCAGTCCTTACCCCTACTGTGTCTGATCACTCCCCTCTTCTAGTGACCGTGGTTCCTTACAAAGGGGGACGGAAACCCTTCAAGTTCTTCAATTTTTGGATGAATCATAAGAAATTCTCTCCTCTGCTTATTCAATCATGGGGGTGTCCAGTGGAAAAAACTGGTTCTCCTATGTTTCTCCTTTATGAGAAGCTCAGAAGATTAAAATCTTGTCTGAAGAAGTTTAATCAAGATTGTTATGGTGATATTCAGAATAGGGTGTTACTAGCTAGGGACGAGCTAAGCAGGAGTCAAATTTGTTGTGCTCAAATACCTGGGGATCCTATTTTGATGGAATATGAAAGGATGTGTTTACTAGAGTACAATGAAATATGTGTTGCTGAAGAGGCTTGGTCTCGTCAAAAATCAAGGATTAAATGGCTTCAGTTGGGGGATAATAATACTAGTTTTTTCCATAAAAAAGTTGCAAGCCATAGGATGAGGAACAAGATTTTGTCCATATGTGATGAGAATGGTAAGCGTCTAGATGATTTTAAGGAAGTGAAAGGGGAGATCATTAGGTTCTATAAGCAACTGTTGGGCTCAAAATTTTCTCAGAAGCAACCTTTAGAAGAAAGGATTCACTTTGCCAATACTGTTCCTGTTGCATTTCAAGAAGGCCTTGCCTCTCCTATTACTCCAGATGAGATTAAAAGGGCTCTTTTCTCTATTGATGGAGACAAATCCCCAGGCCCAGATGGGTTCAATGCTAGTTTTTTCCAAAAGAATTGGATTGTGGTTGGCAAGGAGGTAACAGAAGCTGTTCTTTCTTTCTTTCATTCTGGTATTTTACTTCGTGATGTGAATGCTACTGCTCTTACATTAATCCCTAAAACCACTTGTCCTCAGTCCATGAAAGAGTATCGGCCAATTGCATGCTGTAATGTAATTTACAAAACTATTACTAAGGTGTTGGCTCGAAGGTTGCAACCAGTCCTACCCTATGTCATTAATAAAGCTCAAGCAGCCTTTGTTAAGGGTAGATCAATATCTGATAACATTCTTTTGATGCAAGAACTTGTGAGGAATTACCAGAGAGATTCGGGGGTAGCTAGGTGTGCTATAAAGATCGATCTCATGAAGGCATATGACTCGGTGGATTGGGATTTTCTGTTTGAAGTCATGGCTGCTATGGATTTTCCTTCCTTGTTTATCTCGTGGGTCAGAACATGCGTTACTTCGGCTATGTTTTCTGTTGTGATAAATGGAGAGCTTGAAGGTTTCTTTAAAGGAGAGAGAGGGCTCAGGCAAGGTGATCCTATCTCACCCTATCTCTTTCTTTTAGTTATGGAGGGCTTGTTGATGAGCACCCATTATTGCAGATATTTGGTGCGACTAGTCCCATTTTATGTTGTTTTAGCTTGCGTTTATTTAACTTCTATAGAGATATTGCACGTAAGGTGTGCTTTTAGTAGTTTCAGGTAAAACGTGCAAATAAGGCACGTTTGAAGGCCAAGGAATGCTCCGGAAGCTTCTAAGTACCCGAAGACCCTGTCGGCCTCCTAAAATCTGTCTAAGTATGGAAAAATGACTTTCTGAAAAAATTTCGATTTTCGAGATAAAAAATGGCGGTAATTGATCCTTGAATTTTTCTAAGAGTAACTACAAAGTTACAAGGTTTAACTTGAAGAGCAAGGTCATGTTTTGAGCCATTTTCTCTTGAGAAAAACGTGCAGTTTTCCATTTTGTACTAAAAGTGAGGGGTTGACATTTTGATTTAAAAGGAATTTTGAAATTCTGGTAATGCCATTGTTTCCAAATGGGGGGTACTTTCTTATTTTCATTAAATAAATTAAAGTAAAGGAAAGGTAAAAGAAAGGTTTAAAATGTAGCATTTACTTAACTTTAGAGAATGAAAATAAGTGCTGAGAAGCTGTGAAGTGCTGAGAGCTGTTTGCTGAAGCTGAAGAGCCAACCTGAAGTCTGCAGTTTTGAAGAATGTTATCGATAACATTCCATTTGTTATCGATAACATTGGTCCTATTTTGGCGTTTTGAAGAATGTTATCGATAACATTCCATTTGTTATCGATAACACTGGTCCCATTTTGGTCCAGAAGTTGTCCAGACCTGAGGGTATCGATAACATTTTGTTGGAGTTATCGATAACTCTTTTCTCCGGGGAAGAATTTGAAGGATGTTATCGATACCTTGGCTTATGGTATCGATAACATTGGTCTCCAGCAGATATTTTTACTGCTTTTTGGACTTTCCATTTATGGAATACTTGCCACTTTTGGCAAGTTCAGGGATATTTTGAGGAGAGAAAAGGCTGCCTTGTATAAATAGGCCTCTCTCTCTCCCTCATAAGATTAGAATAGGTAGATATTTATGTTTTAAGTCTTTTTATTCCTAGAACTCCATTTTCATTGCTTTCAAGCTTTTGTCTTTAATTCCTTAACAACTCAAGTAAGTTTAGTTTGTTTATTGTTTTCTCGTTTATTAATGTTGTAGCTACTAGTTGGATCTTTATATAAATCAAGTTTATTTCCCTTTCTATCGGTTAATCATGTTTTCTTCTTTGAGTATGATTTCTAGTCTTTTTCCTATGTGTGAGTAGTTTAAAGGTTAAGTCATGGGGTGAGATGAACCCTACGGATTAGTCGTTTAAATGGTTTCGCTTAAACTTTAGTTCGATTTCAAGGTTTTGAATGAATTAAACTCATGATTTCCTGCACTGATCATGGGGTCGGTGGCTTCTTTGATCAATGAAGTCTATCGCCTTGTGCTACATGCTCGATAATCTTACGCGTGCGAACGATCTATTTTCGTCTCTCACTTGCGTTAAATGAGTTCAGTTTGAATTAATGCCTTGAGTTGAGTTATAAGTAGTCTTCAGTTTTTAATTCTTCAAGTGGAATCCGAACGGTTTCGGTTCACTCATGAGTTAGATGAAGGAACCGTTTTATGGCTAAGTCGTGGGTAAATCAATCCCTTTGACTTGACCATCTTTAATCTAGTTAAATTTCAAGTTCAATTCCGTTAATCGAATCAATCACAAGTTGGCCGCTCGAAGGCCTCGTTGCATACTTACCATCTAATCCAAATTTGCTAAAGACGACTTCTCTGTGGGAACGATCCCGGTCTTACCGGTTTTATATGCTATCAACGACCTAGCCCTTTGCTCGGGTGCAAACCTTATTAGAGGATAGGTTGCGGTGATAAGCACTTGTATACTATTCTGCAGAGGAGGATCTGCCAGGGCTCTTTTACCTTCCACCCTAAATGTAGCCTTCAATCTATTTCTTTCCTTGCTTTTGCTGATGATCTGTTTCTTTTGGCTGGGGCTGACCCATCATCCATTGGGATCGTTAAGGATGCTTTGGATGCTTTCTATCTTTGTTCTGGTTTGAAGCCTAATCTACATAAGAGCCAGATTTTTTTTGCGGGGGTAGATGTTGGGATAAAAGAGGAAATTCTGCATCTTCTTCCAATCCCAGAAGGAATATTACCAGTTAAGTATCTAGGGGTGCCTCTCATCTCAACAAGATTACGATATGAGGACTGTATTCAATTAAAAGAGAGGACTCAACAACGTATTGAGAGCTGGACAAATCGGTCTCTTACCTATGCTGGTAGAGCCTTGCTCATTCAATCAGTCCTATTCAGCATGCAGACTTATTGGTGCTCTATTTTCATTCTGCCACAAAAGATTATCAAAGAGGTGGAAGCTATGCTTAGATCCTTTCTTTGGTCAGGGCTAAATCTAGCCAAAGCAGGTGCTAAAGTTAGCTGGATTGAGGTTTGCACTCCAAAAAATGAAGGTGGTTTAGGGCTGAAGTCCTTAAAGATTTGGAACAAAGTGGCTATGTTGCACCATCTGTGGGCTTTGTGTAAAAAAGAAGATAACTTGTGGGTTAAATGGATTCACAGTTACTTCATCAAAAGTCAAAATCTTTGGATTATGAAATTACCCCAGGATTGTTCTTGGACAATGAAGAAACTGATGAAGATGAGGGAGCAATGTCAGAGTTGGGTTAGGTACCTCATCGGCAATGGAAAGGGGACATTCCTATGGTTTGATAATTGGCATCCAAGTGGCCCTTTATACAAGCTTTTTAGTGATCGTGCCTTTGCTAATCTAGGAAGTTCAGTTTCTGCAAAAGTGTGTACTGTTATTCGGGATGGAGAATGGAATTGGCCAAGACCAAGATCCTCTTTGGTTCAGCAAATTCAAGGTTTAATCCCTAGTTCAATTCAACCTTGTAGTGATAAAGAAGATGAAGTCATATGGGTTCTTTCACCTCTTGGTCAGTACAATACCAAGCATACCTGGGAGGCTCTTAGGAACAGAGGAGAGAAAGTCCAGTGGGCTTCTATTGTGTGGTTCTCCAGAAGTGTGTCCAAGTGGTCGTTCATTTTGTGGCTTGCTTGCTTAAAGAGATTGGCTACAAAAGAGAGACTTTGCAAATGGGGGTTGACCATTAATCCTTGTTGTGTGTTGTGTTCTCAAAGGGATGAAACACTGCAACATCTGTTCTTTGCTTGTAGTTTCTCTAAACATATTTGGCAAGAAGTTCTCCATAGATTTCAGATTCAGAGGACTCCGGAGGAATGGGATAGTGAACTGATATGGGCCATTGATCATTGTAGAGGTAAGAGCTTTAGATCCTTCTTGTACAAATTAGTTTTGGCAGCTGGGATTTACCACCTCTGGTTGGAAAGGAATGCCCGCGTTTTTGGAGGGAAAGCTAGAGGAGCTGATGTTGTGATGGCTAGCATTGAAGATAATGTTAGACTTAGAGTCTGCACTTGGGAGCATTTTCCTAATTCAATTGAAAATCAGTATCTCTGTTGTAGCTGGAATATTTCATGTAGAGTTCTTGGGATGTCAAATGTGTAGCTTTTAAAGTAGAGTCCTTTGTAAAGGTTTTTGTATGTGGGATTAACTCCTATTGTTGTTTTGGTGGTTGGTTATAAAATGCGCTAGTTACCAAAAAAAAAAACATCCTCATTTCAGCTACAATGAAATCCCAAAAAAGTTACGTATTTTTCTAGATAGTTATGCAATGTCCTGCAGTTGAGATATCCATCTCCTAGTCTTAATTACCTCCGCATCGATTGTGCCCTGCAGTTGCGAGGATGTTATCCTAAAAATGTAGTGTCCACATGGATCATGTTGCTTTTCAATTAGTGAAAAAATACAAATTTTATGGGAATCTATTCAAAAATTTAGAGAGATGAGTTTTAGAGAATAGAAGAAATTAAAATTAAAAAAAAAAAAAAACTGTAGCCGAGGGGTTTTGAACCTCAGTGACTGGCTTTGGCAAAAGGTCTTTTTCTTCACATATTTACTATTCAACCTTTTTATGTGTATAAGTTTTTTATTTTATATTTTTTGGTTTTTTTACAATTGGGGGTGACACATGCCACCTCTTCTGCTTGGGAGCGGTCAATAACCTTTAATATTACACCATATTAGATCAAAATTAAATTATTGTGAAATAACTAGACCAGTTGAGTGGCACCGAAAGATATGTGGATAGTACCAAAGAGTAATAACCTATTAGTGATTCGTTTCAGACAATTGTTCATATGAAATCGCTGGAAAAGCGTGAATCCAAACTTCTTCCACATGCTTCAAATTAAGTGAAGAAACAAATCCACAAAATATTATTTTTTTGCTTGGAGTAAAGTACTACAGAATAGAGATTAAGAAAAAAGTACCAAGGAAAGAGAACAAGCATACAAACATGGAAAGCTGATAATATAGAACAAATATGTTTTGTTTTTTGGGTAAATTAATTTCCATTGGAAACCAAATGAACACACAAGCTAGAGGGGCATACCCCTACAAAAAGCTGATAATAAAGTACACATATGTTACATGAGATACTCAACCACTTGACCTCGGAGATGCATCTTTTTCATGGTTGGAAGCCCATGCTCTGCATTGGAAGCCAAAAAAATTTCCAGATCATCAACAATTGGCTTATTTCGCTGTTGGTGAACCTCTTCTCCAGATTCGGTCCTAATAAAAAACAATAGAAAATTAAGGACCGAACTTGAAAAAATTTTGAAAAGACAAAAATAAGCCAAAAATATTATCGATATAACTGTTTACCTTTTTCAATTTCTAGGCTACTTGAGAAGTTGTAATTTGGCGGCATGGTTGTCCCGCTCTAATGCATCCCACCACTCCTGATTGCATCTAATTCCCTTCAAATTAGGAGCGCTATTAGTGTCAAAGGGGAATTTCCTCAACTTTGGAGTACCATCCAATATTACCACTTCATCCAGTGATTGCCAACACGTGGGAACACCTTCAAAAAGGTTGACAAATTCAGGCAAATAACTGAGGAGCAAACTCGACAATTTGGGTACGTAGAGCCTTATATTCCACCTTTTCCTCCTCTGGAATCATCCCCTTGAGTCCCTAGCAACCTCCGACAGTCAAGTGTTTCAAGTTGGACATTTGTTGAAGAATGAATCTACTTGAGAAGAGGTGCTCAATTAGCGGACAACCCCACAAAGCCAATTCTGTTAGATTCATAAAGCTGTTTACATTTAGTGGTGGTGGTGGTGGTGATGATGATGATTGTCCCTCCTCCATCTCCAAACAAAGAATGGACTTCAAATTCGATAGTTCATTCAGAGACAAAACTTTTAAATTACAAAAAGCACTCATTTCAAGCCCATTTCTATCGACAATTGTTTCGAGCGCAACTCATTCTCGAATCTGGATATATCTTAATTAACTCATCTGTATTTTACGTGCCCAATTCTGATAAAGCTTTGAGTTTTCCATGCCCGCTTAATAAAAAGCCATTCGAACGGATAAGGCCACTATCCCTTTCTTCTCCTCCTCCTTCATAACCTAGAAACCTCTTATACTTCTCACTTTCTTCAAGAAACCAAGGACCACATTTGCGTAACTGGTGTGGACATTTCCCAGCTAAGAATATGAATTGCGACAATCTTCTCTCTTTCCATGGTATGCTATTTTGCAGGAAGTGTTGCAGATTACCGACTATGTGGAAGTCGAATTCAAGAGAAGAAAGTGAACCTAAGTTACTCAGTTCTTTCGCAATAATTTCTGTACTTTCATCGCTCACTACTTGGGCAATTCCAAATTCAGATCGTTTGACACAAAGCACTTCCAGCTCCTTGAGTGCACTAATTAATCTCTTTGGGGAGAGCCCTCAAATTTTCGCAATAATCTAAAAGGACTAGTTCTCGAAGACCATCCAATTTAGATATTGAAGTTGGCAACAATTTAATACCGGTGCATGATAGATCCAACACTCGGAGGCTAGGCATGTTATTAAAGAAAGCTTTTGGAATCACCTCTAAATTATTGTTTCCTACTTTCCTTGAAGCAATAAGGTCAAAAGCTCCGGGCAGTCTGGCAATTCTGGCAACCTGGGCTAGTCACGATTCATAAAGGATATTTGTGTTGCATTTTTCGATTCCACCTCCTCTGGAATCATCTCTGAAGAAGTTCCAGCTCTCACTAGATGTGTGGGTTCCTTTCCTTGCAGGGAAGTTATCGTCAATACCAAGTCTCGAACAACATCGTGCATCTTCACAGAGTCATCTTTGATGCATTTTTCCAACAAAGACGCATCTATAAGAGCTTGCAATAAAGCTTCTCCCTTATCAAGTGTTTGTTCCAAAGTAAGTTTACTTGACAAAATCCTCTCTGCTCTCCAATATCCTATCAATCTTGATTTTTCGATCATAGAGTCTTCTAGATACAATCTACAGACCAGAAGACATTTCTTTTTCTTAGTAGTCTTTAATTGATCATAACTTACCTTTAGCACCTTGAACACGTTTTCGTTCAAGTCTTTAATGACAGATGTGGCAGGTGACCTTAATTCTCTTAAAATCCTTCCATTCATTCACATTTTCCTGTTTTTGTAGTGCACCGCATACGACTTTCAACGCTAGTGGCAAGCCACCACATTCTGTAACAATATCTTGGCATACGGCTTGATGGTTGAAAGCGTTGCAACGTGACCCACTCCAAAGGAAAACATCTCCCATGCTTCTTCGTTTGGCAAAATTGAAACGGGTACTTGAGCATCTATTCCCATCTTCCAGCAAACTTTTTTTTTTGGTTGTTAAAACAACTTTGCAACCATTTTGTTGATTGGCATTGGGGAACCCTACAACACTTAAATCCACCTCATCCCAAACATCGTCTAAAAGCAAAAGGAACTTCTTGCCTTCAAGTCTCTGAAATATTAAATTCCTTGCAATTGTATGATCATTAGACTCGTTAGCATTTATTGCTATTTTTAACCGCCTCCCAACCTCGTTTTGTAGCTTTGTAATGCTCCAATTGTTTGAGACAGTCACCTGTATGACAAAATCAAAACATGTTTTGACTTCATGTGAATTGTTCAATAGATTCAAAATTGTAGTCTTGCCTACTCCTCCCATTCCCCAAATACCAATCTTTTGAGTACTCTCATCTTGAAGTATATTCAGTACCATATCCAGTGTATGATATGCAGAAGTTGACAGCGTCAAAGCTGGTTCTAGCATCCTCTCAACTCTAGCTAGTGGTGAATCAACGAGAAAACCATTTTCAAACTTGGACTTTTCTATGAGTAGGTCAATTTCATTGATCATGTTTACCACTTGCTCACCAAGCTTTATACGCGCAAAAAAGTCTAGACATAATCCCCCAACACATTTCTTGTCAACAATGAACTCTTGGTTCATGGTCTCAAACTCGTTTTTATTAAGGCCACCTTTTTTCTCCAATCATCACATTCTTTGGTTGGAGTTTTCTATAGCTCGAATTCGATTTTATCAACAATGTCTTGTTTCTTGCTACCTAACTCAAATGCTTTGTTACGGAGAGCTTCCCAATTCCTCGTCAATTTTCTAGCATAATTGATGTGTCTAGCAATTGGAGCCCATAAGCACCTCCCAATCTCACAGACAGGTTGGATGGAAGCTGCAACAACTACTGACAAATGCAATATGATTAGTTGACAAGCTAGAAGTTTGATTGAGATGTCAGGTTTTTAAGACCAAGGTAATGTCATGTATTGTGCGAGTTTAGCTTGTTTACTTGTAGTTTGTTTGTTTGGTGGGATTTCATATCCCCTCCGTTACGATAGCATTATATTGAAGTGATAATTTTGCCATTTGGTCTATATGAAACATTTAATTCGAATGAAGACAAAAATTAAAAATGCATTACACTATCCTAACCAAAACAAATACTGTACCAGATTACGTTTTTTCTCTACTATTCCTACAGCGCGTGGGATTCTATATCCTTTACATATCCTATGTATTATGTACTGCCTCCGTTTATCTCTGAGCAACAACCAGGCCATTATGTAGATAACTAATGGTTTGATCTTTTTTTTTTTCTTTCAGTGCATACAAGATAGTAATAAGAAGGCCTTGGCCTCCATAACTCAAACTCTTGATTTGGCCAAGCTCTATGACAGGTAAAAAATTGATTTCAAAACAATCTCATCTACTTGTGCGGTAAATGCTTTTCTTTAGTGGTCCTATTTGTGTACTTCAGACTTAATAATGCATCATGATTGGAAGCCCTAGCTTTTCACCAAAAAAAAGTACAAATATAACCACAATTTGATACTTCATTGAGCTAGTGAAGTTGCTTTGTCAAAAAATAAAAGAAGACAAAACAAAACATGTGCCTAAAAAAACCATGAAAATAAGACGAAACCAGATTGTTCAATCTCCTTACAGTTCTTCCATATATATAGTTTCTCTTCATTATCCATTTCAAACTCCAACTTGGCTTTGCTCTAAGCTCAATCTGAAATGATTTGGGCAATAAATTCCATTTTAAACTTTTCTAGCTACTTATTTACACATTTAAACATTTTTCAAAATTCCCAAGCTGGATTTGGGTAGTTTTTGAGATTCTACAGCACAAAATTTTAAAGAAGGAAAGGAGTTCTTATAATCTCACACCTGCAACAAACATATTTCATAATTTCTACTAAAATCCAAAATCTAAAATCTACAGCAGAATCTAAAGCTAAAGCCTAAAATCTATATTTACTGCTATCGCAAACACGCCTAAAGCTAGGTTTGGGTAGCTTTTGAGATTCTTCAACACAAATTCTCAAAAAAGAAATTAAATTCTCATAATCTTGCAACTGCAACAAACAGGTTTCTCAACTTCTATTAAAATTCAAAATCTAAAATTAGTAGCAGAATTTGTAACTAAAATCTAAAATCTGAATCCACAGTCCTCGCAGACATGCCCTCTCTATCATTTTGTTGATCTAAACTGTGTTTGTTATATCATGGGGCTTAGGGTGTTCCACTTTCTCTTCTTTTAGAAAAAGTACCTTTTTTCCAAATTTCAAACTCAAATATAATGAAAATGAAAAATAATTTTATGATTTTTTTTGCACCGATTAAAAGATTTCAATGAGATCTATCAAACAAGATCCATATTGGTAGGAAAATTATTTGCGTAAACACATAATTTTTTACCTTAAAATTTACCTTCTTTTTTAAAAACCCACTTTTTCTAAAAGTGGAACGGCATAGACCACTTGTAAAACATACATCGAATATTGGGAACTGCATGATTACTCTATATTAGTTTAATTTTAAACTATTGGAACTGCTCACATTTAAAATTCGTTGAGAACAATGAGCACACCAAAATCATGTTGATTAGATATCGGTTGATAAGATTTTTTAATGCATTGAGTTTTATAGAAAAGTGTTGAAAGGCAGTGGCAGACCCAGGAATTTAATATAACGGGGGTACTAATTTTTTTTGTAACCGTAATATATGAGTTACAGTTAAGCACATTTACTCCAAAATAATTTTAGCATTCATAATAAATTAACAATTTTAAAGTATATATGTATTTTAATAATTAGCTACTTAGGCAAACTTGTGCACCTTGACTATATGCATTATCACATGTTCATCATCTATTTTTCTATTACTAACTCTACTATTATAGTTTTTGGAGACAAAAAGTATACAAATGTAATGTGGGGGTAGATTCCAATCCATGAATAGTATAAAAATCAAGGTACGCACTACTATTTTCTATTGCCTTTAAAAAAAAAACATACATTTTCTACTCTGCCTTTTGGCCAAAAGGTAGAAAGTACCAATAGGAGAGCATGGGCAGAGTCTCAAACTCATCACCTCTTGTTAAGCAAGAGAGCATTTTACCACTACACCAACTACCAACTCCTTACATGCATTCAACATAAATAATATACAAACAAAATCGCAAAAAAAAAAAAAAATTTTAAAGGGCGTGCGGGCACGTACGTGACCCCCACATGCCCTATGGTGGGTCCACCCCTGGTTGAAGGGATTGCAATCCTGTGTTGCACACCTTTTTTATACGACAGTAATCCATTTTGAAATGATATCAACCGGTATCCCGATCAACATGATTTTTGGCATAGTCGATGTGCTCGGAGATTTTTAAAAAATGAATGGAACCGATTATTGTTGTAGGCCCATGAAGAACCCACAAAAAGCCAAAACTGGACGCGATCTGAGTCCATATACGGGAACAAGCGGAATCAATGTGTTCCATTTTGCAATAAAATTGTTAGAATTTTGCGGTCTAATTAACACGAAGGAATCCAACTCAGTACCACTTGTTTAACCATCAAAATACTCGTTCATTAAGCCCCCATATGACTCTCTCAAGACTACTGGATAGATCTCCCAATCAAATAGGTAACCAAAGTAGGGATGTATTGCAAGATGCAGATAGAGTTATAGGGGGCCATACGATGGACGGAATATTGTGGTCTTAAGAACTAGTTCATTACGTCCCTATGTGGACATGCATATAATGGATGGTGTGTTTGCGGTCTCTAAAATTGCCCATTGTGGCATCTATAATGAGCCCCTTGCGGCCTCCAAATTCAGCCCGTAGTGGCCTAACAATTCGGCTCGTTTACTGCCTTTAGTGGCCACAAGATTTCAAAACTTTCTCTTGAGTGCTTAGGAAGGTCGATCTGCAAAACTTGGCAGCATTTTCTTCGATTTCAATCTAAGTTTCCTATTTGCCAATTCAGATACTATTGCATATAACCATGGAAATCAGTATCGGTCCTAGCATCATAGTATAGCAAGCAATGGGCAATGAATTGAATATGTGAGTATTTTTCAAGTGCCATGGCCTTCTTTAATGGTTGGACTTTTGATCTTAGAAACTATATGCATTGACTATATAGATTAAGAAACATACAAACATAATACATAAAATATGTAAAATTACCTTCAGCCATGAGATCGAGATAATTGAAGAACTCTCGATCACGAAGCCAAAAATCAGATGATCTTCAACTTTTTCCTTCCAATAGTAAAGTACTTCACTTATAGAGAGGGATGGAGAAGCACAAATGTTGCACTACAAGGAGAACCTGAATATTATTAATTCAGGTTACTTCATTTTGAAATCCGAGTATAATAATAGATGAGTTCTTAGTATGGTATACAACGAAAACTTGCCATCCTATTGACAGAGTAAGCCAAAGTACAAGTATTGATACAGGAGATCAGTAATTTCCACACCCAGCTCATTTTAATCAACCCGAAGTGACAGAATTATATTTATCTTGAAGAGCTGTATGATTTCCGCACCCTCCTTTTAGAAAGCAGATTCTCAAGGTCAGATGGCAGTGGTGAGTTTGAGGGAGTTCGAAGCCGGCCGTCTAGTTGTGATGGCCGACAATTGCGTGTAACGCTTTAGAGTTTATTGTAAATCGGGGTATTCGTTCTTACTTCAACTTTTTAAAGTGTCTGTTGAGACAAAATGAGGCTACAAAGAACCTTTTTAATTAAGGTTCAAATGTAATCTGCGATAGACACAAGGGAACAAAAGTTCATATGAATTTTCATATTTTAACCAACCACAAAATTCACATGCGGAGTTATAAATATTCATATTGTGAACCACCCCAAAAATTCATAAAATGTGCTGCAAAATATTGTAAGGGACATACGATACACCTGAAAGGGCCGAAAGAAGTGGTGTGTAGGAGTAAATCAAATGGTAACACATGTATCATGATGCCGAGAAAAAAAAAACGCATGTATCTTCAGATAAAACCTAAATTGATCCCCGTTATGACAATCTATTAATTCTCTTTTTTTCAAGATAAATGTGGTTCATATGAAATTTATTCAAAAGTCTCTTTAACAACGCAATCTGCAATCATATGAAATTTATTCCACTAGACAAGAACAATGTCTAGACGCCTTGGCAAATTGCAAAGCCAAGTCTAGTGTCAAGATAGAGTAACACAAACATCCATACTACTCATTATGCATAACTACACTGGATGAAGTGCAACAATAGTACTATCTCATGGCCTCCCATCAATTGCAAAGATATAGAACATCTGATCTGATCAATTCCATCTCTACATTTAATGCACCCTAGACAGTGTGTATCGTCTATTTTTCCAATCTTCATTTTATTGCAAAAAATAACAATCTCAACGACCACCCAAGTTAGAACTTATTCTATAGAAAATCCTAATAATTATCGTTCCTTAGATTGTTGAAAGAAATATATGCGATAAAAATTTTCTGGTAGAATAACAATTCTAAATAATATTCATCAATCAAGTTCAAGAAACTAATTAGATAGAGAAAGGATTAGAAAAGCCTGTGGGGTGGTCGAGACACGTGATAATGCTCTCCTAAGGAATAATATACCCCCTCTTGCACAGAGTTGAATGGTACTCCTTTCCGAAGATATATCGACCTTCAAGTTCTCTTATGTGCAGTGAATTAAACTCACGAACTATATAGTTTTCCGACACTCGAAATCCAAATAAAATGTTGTAGCAAATATAATCTATATCGGAAGGGGTGGCTGAATGTATTTAATCGGAACAAAAACCAGTAGGTAGGAAATATGTGATAATCACAGTGTATGTTTTTAAAACAGAGTAGAAACAGAGATATTGATAAGAGTTTTTCACCAGTGTGTTTCAGCCGAAAAAAGGGATTAGATTTTTATACAATTTAAGCAACCAACTTTTCTGATATATAAGAGAAGAAATAGGAGATAATCAAGCTAAAGTGGGTTTACTCAACAATATGCTACTAATAATTAGGAGTAAAACAACGAGACCAATTCAAAAGGTATTTCCACTCCTTTATCTCTAACTGTATATATTACCTCCTTTACAAAAACCCACGTGATTAAAATTAAATTAAAGTCGGATCAAAACAAAAAAAATAATTAAATTAAAGTAAAATATTAAATTAAACCAACATTTTAAACTTTAAAGAAGTTAAATAAAAATGGTTTTTTTTTTTTTATTCTTCTCAAATTGCAAACGCACAATAGGCAAACACAAATGTCAAATGATCCACACATATTTGAGTAGCTTGTGGAGGGCGGGCCGTGTCCCCTCCACTTATTGAAAAAGCTTAAAAAACTTATGTTCAAATACAAAATTCAAAAACAAATATACCCAAATTCATTTTATGTGTCAATTTCACGTGTATTTTGTGGATTCACAGGTTTCAAACGATTTTAGATCCATCTACGATCGAATCTATAGTCGAATTTGAAACACATCTATGTTAGTATCATCTCCTCCTTATATAATATATGCGTAGCGACCCACTTAGAAAGTAAGTCTTTAGATCTTTTTCCAACAATCTATATTCGTGGTATTAGAAGTAGAATGTATATCAGTCTTCATTCTCAGTGTAAATCTAACGAAAAAAATATCATTTGAGCAAAAATGGTTTCATGAGCGAGCGAAAATACCACGTGAGCAAAATTAGTGATAATAACTTGGTTGGACAAAAAAGAGCGATGGTATTTTCACAAACGGTATTTTTCTCGCACAGAGATTGGGAGAAAATTGAATTATGACTATATATGGATTCGCAACTTCTCACCAGAATTAATTCGGCATGCTTGTCAGCGGAGTTGGATCTCAGAACTAGGACAAAGATCGGAGCATGGAATTGTAATCTTTTTAGCAAATCTAACGCGGCTGATCTCACTAGCTAAAACAATTTAGTCTGTAGATCAAGAAACATACACACGGAACACATGAAACATGTATAATTACCTTCGGCTGCCATGAGAGATAATTGAAAAACTCTCGATCGAGATGCCAAAAATCAGATGATCCTCTCAACTTGTTCCTTGCAGTAGCAGTAAAGTAGTACTTCGCTTATAGAGGAGAGGGATGGCGAAGCACAAACGTTGCACTTACAAGGAGAGAAGTACCAGTGGGAGGAGTAATTCTGATTAGTTCATTTTGAAATTTGAGTATACTAGTAATAATAAATGGAATAAAGCATTTTCTTTGCTTTGCTTTATTCACGCGTCTCATGTAAAAGCAGAGATGCTTGCAATTGCACAATGACGATGGGGGTGCGTGCCCGGTCATGCTTAGCTCGAAGCGATCCCCTCCCCCTTATAATTTGGGAGAAGAAGAGTATTGTGTAGAGGTGGAATTAAGGCCCCGTTTCCACTAACAAAAGAACTACTAACAACATAACACATTTTACCATCTCGTTTTTATTAGGAGTGTACATAGTTCGAATTGGTTCCAGTTATCTAGAAAATTAGTAATCGGACCATTTCAAACGGTTCTTGAAAATTGGGAACCAAAACCTAACCAATATATGCATGGAACTTAACCAGAACCAAACCGCAAAACCGGTCCGATTTTGGTTCAATTCCGGTTCTATCCAATAAGCATTCAAACACTTATTCACAAAATGTGAACTCATAAAATTAAAGACATGAAGATAATGTGATGGAATAGAAAATGAAGGAAGAAAATAAAAACTTTCCTAATAAATGAAATTTCATCTCTAAATATATTAAGCTTAGCAAGGAAAAGATTAACATACCAAATTTAAATACATATTTAATTACACACATATGTATATTTATATTTATCTTAGTTTTAAACAATCCGGTTTGGTTCTAACCACAGTTCATTAATTAAGAACCAGTAACCGAACCAAAATTAACGGTTCTTATTTTTTTGGAACCATAACCCAACCATAGAATTGCAGAACCGAACCAAATATGACAGTTCGGTCCGGATCAAACTGGTTTTACGGTTCGGGTGGTTTTTTTTTTTGAACACTCCTAGTTTTTACTAACAAAAAAAATCTTAAATTTTGACGCGTTTTACCAACTGGTTTCCTTTAACAATAAAGTTTTTATTAACTCAACAACTTTTTTACTCACGTACCCGTTAAAAAGTTTTTCACTACCGAAAACAACTTGATATTTTTCAATAGCTTATTCACTACCAAAAACACTTAACCACTTCTCGAGTACAAATAAAAATCTATAAATTTTTCACTACTAAAAACGCCCTCTTAGAGTACGTAAGTGTAAGAGTAAAATGGTCTCCACCATTTTCTTTCTCTGTCCCCCACTTCGGCTTCCCTCTTCCTTTTCTTTTCTTTATTTTTCCTCTCTCCTATCTCTTCCAAAGTTATCAATCCTGTATAGATAAGCGCATCAACTTCTCTATTAGAATGGTACGTATGTGTATCTCGGTACTATTCCAGATTGACTGCATATATGTTTAATATATTTACAAAACAACCGAAAAACTCAAAGTAGAGAAATAAAATAAATTCTAACACTTTGATGTACGTTCAAATAAGTTACAATAACTAATTAAGATGATTAACAAATTATAAGCTTCAAGTTTTATTGAATTATCTTAAAATTTAAGTATTTTTTCACCAAAAGAAATAACAACACAATTTCTTTTGTATTGGCTGAGATTTCGGGTACAAGCCCAGAACACCCATGTATGCATACCATTTTATGTATGGTACAGTGTACGTACGTATCGACCGGTACTAGCCAGAATTGATAACAATGCTCACTTCCTCTCACTTGACACACGACTGAGCCCTTTCTCCCCGTTGTCTCTATCTCTCCCTTAACTGTGATGCTACAGTTAATCAAAGATAAAATTTTAGTACTCCATTTAGCAAACCCATTGCAGACTTAAAGTGCCAAAAGCTCAAATTTGTTGGTTATCCCTGCCATGTTAGTTAAGTCCTTAACTTATGCACTAGAGATGCTCTTATTCCGGTAAAAGCCTATTATTTCTATCACTTTTTCTCTCCTCTCATATATGTAAAAAATTTAGGGAAATGATTTTGTCATTCCATTTTTTGTTAATGCCACTCCCCTGCAAATGTATTTTTGCACTTGCAGGGGAATGACATTAACAAAAAATGGAGTGGCAAAATCAACAGCCAAAATTTATATCCAACTCAAAAACTTGAGCTATTAGAGTATCCACAATGCTATAATCATATGTAAAAAGTTTTTAAAGTTAACAATGTTAGTGCAAAATATGGCTCACAATGCTATAATCAAACTTAACAATCTCCTTAGAAATAATCAAATTTTGGGTTTTGAATAACTAAAATTAACAACCTTTTGACAATAACCAAATTTAATAGACCCATATATTCTCAATCAAATACACATATTCTATCTCTCTTCCTTTTTCCTCTCTTTCTTTCAAAAAATATTTTTCAAAAAAAATATTTTACTAATTTTTTTTAGAAAACAATTTTTTTTCAAAAACTATTTTCAATTTCTAGTAAATAGTTATTATTAGTTTCAAAACTATTTTCTACTTTTCACAGTTTTTAGTTTTTTGTAATTTAAAAAAATGATGTTATAACAAGTTTTGGTTATCCAATTTTGATTATGTCATTGTAGACATCTACATTATTAATCTTAGCAACATCTTAAATGAATAATCAAAAGCTGATGTGGCAACTTTTGGTTATCAATTTTTTATTATAGCATTGTGGATACCCTTAGGTGGAGAGGTGTTAACATTATATTAATTGATCACTCATTCCATATATACCCAAGTAATGTAAGATTCTATTTTCTTAACACCCCCCCTCACATGCAGCGTGATTTGAGGTCTGTCACGTATAGATTCTTTTTTATGTTTATCATCTTGCAGCTTTTTTTGTTGGTCTTGACATTGTGAAATGTGGATTGTAAATTTTTAAAATATGAGGTGGAATGAGCCCTAATACCCTTTTTTTTTTTTTTTTGATGGGTCTGTCATCTTTATATTTTGTCAGCGTAACTAACCGGTAGTCGTGGGAATGGCAATGTCTTATTGCTATTTATTTTCCTGGATTGTGTTTAGTTTTTGAGTAGCACGAATTTCCTGTAATTGGTGTACGACCTTAGGATACTATAAATGATCAAAAACTCGTATAATAAGATTAATCAAATTTCTGCCAAAGGAATTCACCAAGGGATGAAAGAAGAAATATAGAAGACGGTTAATTGTGCGCACCAACGGCCATTACAGGCACCAATATCGCAATACATTACTCTAATATTTTTTTCTATTGAATCCAGCATCTTTTTCTGATCAACCTACAAAGTGAGCGACCCAATTGGTCAGTTGTAGGGGCGGAGCTAGTTGGGCTGCGGTGGCCCGGTCCACCCCCGTTTCAAACGAGTTTTATTTTACTCTGTTGGATTAGGCAGCATCAAAAACAACTTTGATTTTTCACCCAACTGATGAAAAGATAGCAAATTAAAGATAAATGGTTGAAATCAAGAAAAGAAAAACTCAATGACGACGAACATTTAAGGAGAATTGAATCAAGTCCTTTAATTAAAGTCGGCTGATCAACATAGAGCAGAACTAAAATGTCAAAATCAACAAAAGACAAACATCCAATATTTGAAACTAAAATTAAAGTCGGCTGATCAATATGAGAGGAGTCAAGAGAGAAATGATCAAACTGTGATGGGTGCGTAAATGTTCACATATGCGCCCCTTAATTTATCATTGTTAAGTCTATTTATCTTATCACTTGGTGTTTTAACGCTTAATTTTTGTATTGTAGGAATTTTGGAGATTAGATTGAAACACATTCCAGATCCTGGCTAAAGCTTCAAAATTTGGGCCTTAAAACTGTTCCAACTGTGCACGTGATCGGGAAGGTGTAATTGGCGGCAGAAGAATAGAAGTTCTACATGTTATTTTAGTGGGCCCAAAGAGTTACCATTCTTTACTCCTAATTTTGACTTAGCCTTGGACTAAGAAAAGAAAAGAAGAAAAATTAGGAAGCCCAAGTCAGTTTCTCTCGGCTGTGGGCATGGCCCACCATACTTGGAAATAGCCTTGAAGCCCACTCAAAAGAAAAGTGAAAAAAATAGGTCGGCACTTCTCTCACTTATAAAAGGACGAAGGACGGGGACTGCCGAGGGAGGTTATGTTATTTATTATTTATGTTTCAGTAGTTTTCATTTACAGAGGAAACAAAGAACAGAGGTGCGGTGATATCTTCTTGGGTAATCACGCAGAAAACGACAAGGCTGCCGAACGGGCTGCATCAGGATTCTTTGTTCCGATTATTGTTTAGTTGTTCTAGTGAGTTGTTTTTCCATTCAAGTAATTTTAAGTTGTGTTTACTTACTCGCACTCTGATAATTAGTTTTAATCTTTGTTCTTAATTCAAGTTGTTTATTGGTATTCAATTAATTGTTATCTTCTGTTTATTTTATCTCTCCAGTATTAGAAGCATGATTCAAATTAGGGTTTCTTGTATTTCTTATTTAATGCATAGTGAGTAGTCGTACAGGTAGGGTCGTGGGGTGATAGCACACCGTGGCTAGTTCGGGCACTGCTCCTTTTATTAAACAATGAAAAAATGATTTTAGATTGGAAAATACTTCCCGCAGACGAATCCGGGCATCGTCGGAGCCCATGTGAACGGGGGAATGGGGGTCCAAAACTCATTCTTCGCTGCGCATGAGTATACGGTGACCATAGGGTCTCGCATCTTGCAGGGTATCTTTTTAAATCTAAAATTAAACGCTTTTAAGAACTCTAAACAGAGCAGGTTAATCCGGACTAGTTACAAGTGCTATAAACCCTACGACCGTACCTCCTTTAATTATTTAAAAAGTACACTCATTTTCTAGGTATTAATTAATCTCTCAATCAATAGATAAGGGGTGGCTACCTAAGAAACAACCCGAGGTTCCACAGCACACACTTCACTGTCCTTAGTGGATTCGACTTCGGTCTTACTGGATATTATGCTGCATCGGTTTCTACCTTACGCTTGGGGCAACCAATTATTTTAGGTCTAGGAATCGGTCAAGCAAACTGCTCGTTGAAGTTTCCAAGTTCTCTAAAGTTGGCTTATCGATGAGAGGAGTCGTAGCTTTGGGATTGGACTGTTGTCCCTTGGGACTTCTACGATCACTTTCGACGGCTGGCTCCAAGTCCAGCAACCGAGTTGCAGGCCCGCTCTAGCAGGGGTGTCAAGAGTAGTGGTGTCCGTTTTGGCACGTACTCGCGTCTAGCTTGTGTTAGTTTTGGTTCAATCCTGTATTTTGCGATGTAATCTGTATTGCCTTCGGGCTTTTCCATTGTTTAATGGATTGATGCTTCAAAAAAAAAAAAGATGAGAGGAGTCGAGAGAGATCAATGAGAGAAAACAATTAGAGGCCCTTTTGTTTTGTTTTTCATCAACGGCCAAAAGGTAATCTAGACAGCATAATCCTAGGACTGTGACCGAATTTGAAAGAAGTTCGCCTTTTTGCGCCTCGTGGCCTTGGTTGCCTCTTTGCGCCTAGCCGCCTATCAATGTTGCCTCGCTTGGGGTCATAACACCAAAGCTCTCGTACAGGTGTAGAAGCGCTAGAATGGCTCATCTAAAGGAGAGGACAGGTTATGGGTTTCTAAATCACATAAATCAAAGTGAGTGCCAACCAGATATCTCTTAAAACAAAATTTAACTAGCTTAATTTACAAAGAAATATCTTGTTGGATTATTTTACTAAAAGATGCAAGCAAATAAAAATGCCTTCTTGGAAAACATACAGTTCTAAAAAAAAAAAAAAGAAATTCGGAAAAAAATTCATCACATCTTTTTGAGAAGACCCAATACATGCAGCTGTATCACCAAGTCTTCGGAAAATAAGCACACACTTATGTTGTTTATTTCATATTTCTAAGTTGGCGCAACATATGAAAATCAGAAACAAATAGAAAGGAAAACCCTCAGGAATTCAGTGGATGGAGATTATTGTGCAATTTTTATCGAGCCCCTGCACATATCGAATTGAGCCGATTTTTTACGGGCCCACTCGATTTTTCATTGAACAGCTCGAATTATCCATGCCGGATCCGAAGTGGGCCCTGTGACATGAGCCCGTTGATTCCGCATCGTTATGGGGGTAATTGGTCCCCTTAGGATTATTGGAAGCTTACTTAAAGTAATGCAGAATACAGATGAAGAAAAAGAAAAGGGAGGTAACATAAAAGTATGAAACCATCAACAAGCCAACTACTACATGCAATATAAAACAGATGACTCAGACAAAAAGTACCTTGGACTAGTTCGAACTAAACCTTTTCTTTAGGTATGAGGATCCCAGGCAAGTTTGTTGATGGATGAGAATGCCTCGGGAGCCTCACTAGTGAGTCAAGACCACTAAAATTGGAGATCTCAACTTCACTGTGAAATTAAGACTATTATGGGTCCGCAAGGTCACTTTGATAATCCGAATCATCAATCTTTGTACAGTTTGCTGAATAAAACATCCGTGGAAATAAAATTACGTTGAATGAAGATCTATAGCTTGGACTTTGAAACTCACTTGCTTGGAATAAACTAAATGATATAATTCTAAAAGTTAAAATTTACCCTCCAAACAAAATTTACATTTTCAGAAAAGACTATTAAATGGAGACAGAGGGAGTATAAAGTAAATTTTACATTTAAATTTACCTTTCATTTTACCAAGAATAGTGTTCGTATTAACATTATGAATGGCTGAGATTAAATTTTTAATATATTGGTCAAATTCAAGAGGCGTCTGAAGGGGTTTATCGAAGAATAGTGTTCGGATCTCACTTTCGTTAACATAGACGAAATTGGGCATGGATACAATTTTACACAAACCACTGGATGTGCAAATGTAACAAAGCAATGTAAAGGAGTTCATCCGCACATAGACCAACCCACATGGGGTAATTAGTGAAGTTTGCGTTTGCCCGGCCTTAAAAACAAGTCACCTATGCAAAAAGAGCAACGTCCGATAACAATAACAATAATATAGATTACTACTATATAGAAAGGCTGCATACATTACTGTTTTTTTTTTTTTTTTGATCCATGCATACATTACTGTTTCTGTTTCTTTATGTTCTGTTACGAAAGAAAGACAATAAAGGAAAAGATATCCTCTTAACCTTTCCTTTATAGAGTGTCACTATGCATGATTAAAACCCAACTACTTACGAAGAGTTTTTTACACACCGCATAGTGACATTGTTAATGGCTTCTTCTTCGTTGTCATCGTTGTCGTCGTTACGGGTACAGAAACCACGAGCTACGGCTACAGAAAACGAGGCGTAGCATGACGGGCATGGGCTTCATGGGGTATGTAGGTGTCAGGATTTGGTCCTGCTGGGGGGACTAGACCCTTGGCTAGAAAACGCGGCGATGGGAAATATGCTCTGTTTGTTCCTGTTTTCAGAAACATGAGTTGTGCGGGAAACTCATCTGATTGAAGGACTTTTAAACCACGGAAGACTCTACCATCAGCTTTCTGTGGTCTGGTGCTTAGGAGAAGGGCTAATGCAAGAACGACGAAAACAACGCCAAGGGCTCTCATCTTGTTTTTAGGCGGTCAAAGAGCAGAAAATTTGAAAATATGAAAATTTTCTACTCTTTTGTAGAACTACTGCAGTCTGCAGGGAGGTATTTATAGATGCAGTAAGTCTATGGGTACAACAGATTGGTACAGATTTTGTGCACAGATTTTTTGTGGGGTTTACCACGGGTCCCACACAAATGATTCGAGCCGTTTACTAAATGTAAAATATTTTTTCAAGGGCCTCACAAAAATTCAGCTCAATCCAATATTTTTAGATATTTGATCCAATCATTTAACTTTTTTCATATCCTAAAATCTAAATGAAAAATTAGATGATTGGATTGAACACCAATAAGTATCGGATTGAGCTGAATTTTTGGAGAAGCCTTTGAAAAAATATTTTACATTTAATGATCGGTTTGAATCATTTGTGTGGGATTCGTAGTAAGCCTCACAAAAAATTTGTGCACAAATCTGTACCAATCTGCTGTACCCATAGACTTCCTGTTATAGATGTTTGAAGCCAAGCCATGTTTCTGGCAACACTCTATCGGGGTTTACTGTTTGGAACATAATATAATAATTCCTTCACAAATTATTCTTCCCTAGGCAAAAAACAATGAGGAAGGTGTACGGTCCACAAATTTTACCTACGACTAAAAAATGGTTGATCACTTAAAATTTTAAGGGATTTCACACATCAAATATGATAGGATCCATGACATTGGATCCATGAAACTTTCTGGACCGTCCATATTCACTAAACACTGAATCCATAAAACTGTCTAAACCGTCCAGACAATTTCACAGATAGTTACATGGATCCAGTTCATGGACGGAACTGGACCTCTTTACACATATATAAGAGTTCATAAACTTTTTCCCCTCAAAAGATTTGCAGCGGCTAGTCCTATAAAACTTTTTCAAATTACCCTAAAAACTAGTATAATTACATGAGAGTATTTAGAGTTGTGCAAAGGCTTGGGCACCCTGACACCCTCTTGTGTCCCCCATGGTGGGATATATTAGTTCTTTTGGAGTGGGTACTGTACTGAGGGCACAGGCATCCAAATTCAAACACATCTAATCTTAGCCTTCTGGGATTGAAATGTTTATATTCTATATTCCCTCTCCACGAATCAATTATCTGGAAAAGGTAGAAAATACAATTTTACTGGAGTTAGATGGTTTCTTAATGCTCATTAATTTAAGGGAAAATGACGGCCAATGACGCTTTTTGATAATTAATACCTACTAAGGACATTTTTAGTATTAACAAATATTCTTATCTTATCCTTAGCGGATATTAATTATCAAAACACGTCATCAGCCATTATTTTCCCTTAATTTAACACCCATATTTGAAGGACCTCTTCACCAACTTGAAGATGAAGCTTATTTGGATTCCGTTGTTGGCATAGTCAGAGTGTTTGATTTCTTCAAATCCTTCCTTGTGAGTTAAGACTGAAGAGTTCAAGGGGAAATTGCTACAAAAGCTTTGAACCTTTGAAAAGGAATATGGTCAATTAGTTACGTTCGATATTATTCACCAAGGTCGGTGCTTTAGTGCAATCAAAAGGAAGAATATGCTAACTCATCTTCTCCAGCTCCATGCACTTTGTCAACTGTTTTCTTCACCCAAACCAATTTTTCGGTTCGGTAAATTTCACTAACACTTCTTAATGACAAATATGTTGGATTTTTTTGCCATGTGATATAATGCATGACAAGCACGTAAATATTTATATACACGCCCCCTAATTTATTATTACTATATCTATTTATATTATTACTTGGAGTTTTATACGTTTATTTTGTGTTGTAGGTGTTTGGAGACTTATCATGAGTTGGCAGATTGGCATGTGGAGTTCCAGCATGACCAATGATACTAATTTAATTGATGGGTCCATTCAAATTTTATGGGTTTGACTACCTTGAGAATAAATTGGTTATGTCTTGGCCAAGCCAATGGAACTTGCAACATGTACTGAAGAAGGGATTCGGGTCAACCGGTCAAGTCCAATTGGGGAGTTTCTATTCGTTGGCCAGTAAGGATATACTATAAAACGGAGAAAAGCTGCGCACGGGGAACAAAAAAAACAGAAACACCACTTTCTATTGTTCGGCAAGTAAGAATATTATTATTTTGCAGTTTTATATTTACGTTCTTCCTTCTAGATTTTCTTTTCTTTTCCCTTCAAGTTTTCGAAGTTTTGTTCGGAGCTCACACTTCGGTAACTCGTATTAATTTACATTCTTAATTAAAATTGTTCATTGATATTCGTTTAGTATAAATCTCTCGTTTGTTTTTCTTTTCCAAGCAATAGAATCATGTTTCAATCTAGGATTTTTTTTATTTTTTTGTTTGATAATAAATGAGTAGTCGTATAAGTAGGGTCGCAGAGTGATTAGCACACCTTGACCAGGTCCAATACGCTCTACTCCTATTTCAAAATAATAATGAAAAGGCAATTTTAAGTTTGTAAAGCACTTTCGTTAGACGAACACAGGCATTGTCGAAGCCCATGTGAACGGATGAATGGGGGACCAAAACTCATTCTCCGCTACGCATGGGTAAATAGCGACCATAAAGGTTCGCATCTTTCAGGGTATTTTTTTCTCTCTAAAGTCGAACGTTTTCAAGAACAACGAATGGAGCAAACAAGTCCGGACTGGTTGCAAGTGCTATGAACCCTACGACCGTACCTCCTTTTAATTATTTGAAAAAAACCAAACAATTTCCTAGGTTTTAGTTAATCTCAGCATTAAATGACAAGGGGTGGGTAAGCCAGTTCAAATTATAACAACCCAAGTTTTTAAGTCAGCACACATCACTATCTCTGTGGATTCGACTCCGATCTTACCGAATATTGTGCTACGTCGGTCCCAGCCTTACGCCTGGGACAACCCGTTATTTTAGGTCTAGAAATTCACTAAGCAATGCATTTGGAAAAAAGGGGAGAATTGAATGAGTTTGCATAGGGAAAACAAAAATAATGGCATACGTTGTTTGGTTCGGTGATTTTGAGCAGTGCAATGAGTTGGTGGTTTGGTCAAAGCCAGGCTTTGTTTGGGTTGAGTTTTGAGGGAGATTTTTGGAATAATAACTGACAGTGGCGACTGAGGGAATTGTGATTAATGGTGTCATTCAATAATTTTGTAGCATCACGTTCATAATGCCCATCATCGGTCTCTAATGGAATTGACAAACTAAATTACAGTTCTCATATCATAAATATATAGAAGTGTAATTAATAGGTTAAGCATACTATTTGAACAAAAACGAATGTGAAGACATGCATGGACTAGAACTCTTACAATTGACGTCAATAAAAACCTCTTCTTTTTTCCAGTCCTCTTCATTGATGTATTGCTAATAATAAATCATCACATATATATTATCACGAGTTTAATTTCCAATTTTATTTTAATGAGTTAATTGAGTTCTACACATAAGGGCCTTGTTTGGTAACACTATCACTTTCCTATTTGCTAAAAACATGTTTCTGTAGCGAAGCGGAAGAGTTGGCAGCCTGTTTCTGCTCTTGAAAAAAGTGGAAGCTCAGTTTTGCTACTTTTCCAAGTTTCAAAATTTTTGAAAGTCATTCTCTCTTTTTGGAAATCAAAATAGACAACCAAGCATACTTCCATGTCCAATTTTTGAAAATTCTGAAAAAGAAAACAGAAAACTGAAAGTGAAATGGTTACCAAATATGGCCAAGGTATAAGGTATTCCAACTTGTGTGAGCGTGAGAGATAAAAATACGTAAGTGCATGAGAGCTTGGGTTGGATTTTTTTTTTTTATCTCATTATACTCATTCAAATATATTAGTGGAAATTGTTCTTTCTCTCATGGAGTATACTTTGAAGCTGAAGCACATAAATATTGTGTGTTCTTCGAGCAGGTTTATTTTTTCGTTGGGGTTTCATTGCAGGTGGGATCGAACTAATCCCAACATCTAAACACCCTGTGGTTTCATTTTTCATTTCATCTCCACCCCAATCGACAATTTGACAAAACGTACAAGTGATGGAATCAACCAAAAGTAACTTACATTGACAAACTAATTATGCTATTTGATAAGTATAATAACTATTAAAATGCTTTCAATTATCTTTTTTTTTTTACCCAAAAGTAGGAATAGTTCATGAATCAAGACTAAAGTTCTCTCAAGTTGTATATAAAAAGGAAATTTATTCTTTTTGACCAAAACAGTTCTTGAATGAGTAAAATACAAGTAATTAAGGGTGATTTATAATTTTATCCGTTTTGATCAAAATAGCTCTTTCAATGGATAAACAAAGTCAATTTGATTAAGAATAATGGAGAGCCAAATAGGTTTTTATTACTTTTTATTACCACAAGAGAATGAATTCTTTACACCGGCGGTGTAAACTCCCATTTTCCTCCAAATCAATACAAACGTACCACGTCAGCAAAAAAGTACGGAAGTGAACAAGGTCTCGCTTTTTCCTCTCCCCTCTGTTTACCAGGGTTAACTTCACTTTTGAGAGCAAAGTTTGGACAATTACAAAAAAAACCCACCATTGCATAAAGGCCCCTCATTCCCACCGAATCGTCAACTTCTACTCGTCTCTACACCGAATCGTCCACTTCGGGCCTTTTCCTCTCTGAGCGTGGAAACCCCATCACACACTTTATTGTATCTCAAAATCCTCAGCGTTCTACATTCATGGTATACTAAAATTATTAGCTTGGATAAATCTTTAAATGACAGCATTTTTTTATGTTTTGCAACCATGTATAACTTTATTTTTACTGCATTGCTCATTCTTTATGCAGGATTTGATCATGGAGACCACATACAAATCCTCGTTTTGATTTTTTTGGGATGAATTTTGAGAATGACAACAAAAGCTTAATTTTAATTGAAATTGTTACGTGAATTATGAGATGTGACTCAATGGTTCCTCCCTTTCTGAATTTAGGAATTGTATTTTGTTATATTTGGGAGTGGAATCCAACGGAGGAATTATGTTTAGCATAAGCGCAAATCATGTGTATCTTCATATTGAACAGTTATGGTTTTATCCCCATTTTAAAATAATTCCAAAACTGCCTTTATATAATATTATATATATAACACAGATTTTTGGGATGAAATCTTGAAGTTTAGGTATGTTATTCTAGGATATCAAATCCCATAATACACGCTTTCCATTCAATGCATATTGATTAAATCCCTAAATTATAGCATTGCCTATTTATCACCATCCCCACCCAATCAAACCATCCTCTCTGGCCTCATCCTCGGCGGCCTCGCCCTCACCACCCCGCTCTTCGTCATCTGCAGGCCCGTCCTTGTCCCCGCCTCGCTTACCCTCACCGTGGCCGTCTCTGGCTTCTTTCCATCGACGGCCATCTGACCAATCAATGTCAAGATTGAACGGAGCAGATCCAACGGCGGACGCGGTTTCCACACCAGGAAGGTCTCGCCAGCGATCGAATGGCTCTCAAATCTCGGTCGTCGCGAAGAACGACGCTCTGTCACAATTGTCGTTCAATTTCGCCTTTGCCAAAATCAACGGTTTTAGAACCAATAGCTCTGGGTTTTGTAGCTTTGGGTTTTGTTGTTGTAAACAGCGCTAGGGAATTGCAGCTGAATCACAAGCCTTCCAAAAGTGATGAACCAACCATTTTAATTTCTAGCAATCAGACCTTATTGGGAATGAGGATCCAAACACACTCTCAGTCAATTGTTGATGGCTCTAATAACACTCTAGGGACTAAGGCGGGAGGGAATAAGCTGCAATTTATGTCTTTCTATTTTTGCTCGGTTTGCAATGCAAGGGTACCGGAGTATCTACATTAAGCAATTTCATGCTTTTATGGCTGTGCAGAAGAGACACCTTTCTATTTCCATAGAAGTACGAATCTCATATCTCAGTTTTAATGCTTTTGGGCATTGGTGGTTAGGAGAAGAGCTAATGCAAGAATATATGACGAAAACTAACCCTTCTGCAGCCACCGACCTTGCACCAACTGCCACGTGGGGCCCAATATGGGTCATGCACTGAAATTCTAGCCGTTCAATAATTTTAAAAAAATAACTAAGTGCTTTCGTGAAAAATCAGCTCAATTTGATGTGTAGGTGTTCGATCCAATTTTCTCATTTTTCATTCAGATTACAGAATATTGTAATTTGAATGAATAATGATCATGTAATCTAAATAAAAAATGGAAAAATTGGATCGAACACATACACATATCGGATTGATTTGATTTTTTACAGGGCCATTCGTTTTTTTTCTTAAAATTTTTACGGGGTCATCCGTAGTGCACTGGGCCCTGCATGACCATCGGTGCAAGGTCGGTGAAGCCACCGTTGGTGGCCATAGTATTTTGGGAAGACAACCATGCTATCGGTGCAAGGGCTCTCATCTTGCTTTTAGGCAATCAAAGAGAAGGGAAAACTAACTAGCAACTATGTAGAAATAATGCAGCGATTTACATATCGGTATCTCTTTCTGTATGTTTATAAGTAGAAATTTACCTGTAATAGCTAAACCTTTTCTTCTTCTTTTTTTTGAATATGTCACTTGGATTAAAAACTCAGTGCAAGTCAGAGTACTAGATAGAATGTAATTCGGGCGGAATACAACCCATATGAAACAAAGTTTTCCTATCTATGCACCACAATGCAATTCAATGAGCAGCCTTGTTTTGAGGCACGACTACGCCAACTAAACAACCAATTCCTTGATTTAGCCCAACCCTTGATGTCTGCTACTACTATGGCGATCTCCCATGGGCACTTCACTTTGGGTTTGTTGAAGCAGTTGATAAGAGTCTTGCAATCAGATTCAAAAATCACCTCAAGGATGCTCTGCTCCTTTGCCATACAGCAAGCAATTCTAAGGGCCCAAGCTTCAATCATCAAAGCCGAAGACACCGTAACTCTGCCACACCGCCAATCGTGAGCTAATCCACCACTATCTCTAGCAATTATGCCAAAGGCAGCAAGACTACGGGAAGATTTAAAAACTCCATCACAATTAATTTTCAACACCGATGGAGGAGGAGGGGACCACCTTTCCACCGGTGATCGAATAACAAAATCCCTCTGAACTTTATCGCAAACAGCTTGTAAGTAGTCCACATTAGCTCCTCGGGCCTGCTCAATCACCACTTCTAGCCTTCGGTTCTTGTCATTTAAGACACACCTATTTCTTTCCTTCCAGATTGACCAACAAATTTGAAAGATAAACCTCACATCTTCTCTTGCAGATTCTTTTGAAAGGCATCCACACAGCAAATCTTCTAACCATTTGTCCACTACCACAATTTCCTTTTGGAGCACCCAAAAAGCTTTGCCACGACCAAACCACACAGCTTTAACCCATGGGCAGTGGAACAGCATATGTTCAATTGTCTCACTAGCACTTACACAAATTGGGCACGTAGGATTGGGGGCACATTTCCTACGGAACAAATTGGCTTTGCAGGCTAGCCAATTGCAAGCAGCTTTCCACATGAATAATCGAATCTTGGGGGCTGTTAGAGAATTCCATAAGCTTGTCCATATTGTTTTTGATGGGATAAACGAACCATAAGCCCTGTTAGAAACCACCTCAGTAACACTCTTCTTTCTTTGGAAATACCCCGACTTCATAGTAAACTCCCCATAGTTAGTGTGACGCCAAATGGGTTTATCCGGAGAGCTCGAGAGACTAACTGGGATTCTACATACAACTTAGACCTATTCTTCTGGTATACAGCTCTTAAGTGCCTCTCTATCCCATTCTTTGGATGGTTGCTTAATAAAATCCATGACCTTTGTTGGTAATTGCTGACCAATCTGTATTGGAGTCACCTTGCCACCAGGAATATCAGGAACCCATTGATCATTCCAAAAATCAATCAAGTCTCCATTCCCCACATTCCATTGAAGCCCTTCTTTAAGTAGATCCCTCCCTTCCAGTAGACTGAACCAAATCCATGAAGGTGCAGCCCCTCTCTCAGCCTCCATACGATTCTTATTAGGGAAGTAAAGGCTTTTAAGGATCCTTACCCAAAGAGAATTAGAATTAAAGACCAACCGCCAAAATTGTTCCGCTAAGAGTGCAGTATTAAAGGATTCAAAATCCTTGAAACCCAAACCACCCATCCGTTTTTGGTTTGTCAGTTTATGTCATGCTCCCCAGTGGATGTGACTGGCTCCATCCCCTTTCCCCCACCAGAATTTACTTATTACTGAATTCAAACAGGCACAAATAGAGCTTGGGACTTTGAAACACATGAAAGTATACATCGGAATTGGTTGAAGCACAGACTTGATAAGAACATCCTTTCCTACCTGGTTCAATTCCTTATTACTCCAACCCTGCACTTTCCTCATGATCTTGTGTCGTAAGTAGCTCACAGATTCTCGCCCCCCACCCCGAACAAGGGAAGCCCAAGATACTTGGCATCCCCTTCCATTTCCCAAGATCCTTGGCATCCCCGTCCATTTCCTTCATTCCCATAATACTCTTCACCTCTTCTTTGAGACTCTCCCCTGTGTTAGGAGAGAAAAACAGACTTGACTTATACACATTAAGGGACAATCCAGATGCCTCACTATAACATGATATCAACTGCATAAAGTTTGAGCAGTACTGGGGCACTGCTTCCAAGAACACTAAGGAATCATCAGCAAAAAGCAAGTGTGAAAGAGTAGGACACCTCTTTCTCATCCGAATTCCCCCAATAGATTTATTCAAGATTGCCTTTTGTAAGATAGTAGAGAACACATCTGCCACCATCAAGAAAAGATATAAGGATAACGGGTCCCCTCGACAACGACCTCTTCCTGGATTCACTAAGCAAACCTGTTTCCCATTGGCCATGATTGAGTATTTGACAGAGCACACACATTGTTTCACCCAATTGGTCCTTCTTTCATTGAATCCCATCTTTTCCATTACTTTGAATAGAAAATCCCAACAAACACGATCGTAAACTTTGTTAAGGTCCAGCTTGATAGCCATAGAAGCTTTTGAGCCTTGTTTCTTGTGCTTGATAAAGTGGAAAACCTCATGGGCAATGATAATATTATCTTAGATTTGTCTTCCAGGAATGAAGGCCGATTGGTGCTCCGATATAATATTGCCAATAAAAGGTTGTAGCCTATTAGTGAGTACTTTTGAAATAATCTTGTAAATAAATCGACAAAGGCTAATAGGGCGGAGCTGATTCATACCTTCAGGATTAGGCACCTTGGGGATAAGAGTGACGTTAGTTTGATTCACCTCTTTGAGAAGTGTTCCCTCCTGAAAAAAACTCTGGACAGCACCATAGACATCCTCCCCCACAATATCCCAATAGGACTGATAAAACAGTCCTAGAAAACTGTCAGACCCAGGGGCTTTTAGAGGCCCAAGTTGATAGGCTGCCAACTGGACCTCCTCTATTGTGACTTCTCCGGACAGTTGATCATTACACTCCGGGGAGATGATTGGGTCGATAAGGCTAAGCATGTCATCAAAGCTTCTGCTAGGGGGGACCTTGTACAAATCCTAGAAATGCACCTTAATCACCTCAGCATTAAACCTTTTCTTTAGGTATGAATCCCAGGCAATTCTGTTGATGGATGGGAATGCCTCGGGAGCCTCAATAGTGAGTCAAAATTTTCTAAAATTGGAGATCTTAACTCCACCATGAAGTTAAGACTATTGCGGGTCTGCAAGGTCACCTTGATAATCCAGTCCATCAATCTTGTATTGTACGGTTTGTTGAATACAACATCCATTGAAATAAAATCACACTGAACTACCCACTCATGGGTTGTCAACATGGTAAAGACAAACCTGCTCTTGCAACATAGTAGGATTCGACTCCCTTGGAGGCAAACCATGATTTAAGTGCAGGGCTATGGCGGTGGGTTGCTGTGCTAGTCTCCCCCGAGGTTTGGATTGCGCAGTAAGGTCCAATAGTGGCTTGACTATAGGATTGTTTCTCGGTTACCAAAAAAAAAAATTTCTCACTCAACGAAGATCAATAGCTTCAACTTTAATACACACTTGCTTGGAATAAACTAAATGATATATTCTAAATATTTGCCCTCCAAACAAATATTACATTTAAATTTAAATTTTCAGAAAAGACTATTAAATGGGGATGGATGGAGTGTAAAATAAATTTTACATTTAAATTTACCTTTTATTTTACCAAGAATAGTGTTCGAATTAACATTATTGACGGCTGAGATTAAATTTTTAATATATTGGTCAAATTCTTTTTTTTTTTTTTTTTGCCATTATTGTATAGTTAGCGGGGTGTTAAAGTTAGCACGGAGGGTCTAGAGGCTATTCATAGCCTTGGCCCCCAAAGCCCCGTCCTCCGTGGGGCTACCTTGGTCACCACTTGGGGTGGGGGGGAAGACAAGCGACCAACTACATTAGGCAGTGGTTCTCTATTGGTCAAATTTAAGAGGCGTGTGAGACACACTTCCGTTAACATGGACGAGATTGGGCGTGGATACCACAGGAGGTGCGAATGCAACAAAGGAATGTGAAGGAATTTATCCACACACCGCTCGACCCGCATGGATATAAGCGAAGTTTGCCCTTAAAAACAAGACACCTTTGCAGAAAGAGCAACATTGATAGGTGCTAAAAAGCACTCATTTAATCCGCCTAATCTACGCTTTGTCGGTCCATATATATTATTACTTAATATATTTTAGTCTTTTATTATGTTTGAAGACCTTGGAGACCAATGGATGAGAAAATGTGCAAATTGAAAGGTCTGATGGAATTGTTATGCTATGAAACAATACAATTTATGTGGTGGGCCCGAGCAGTATTGTATTGTAAAAGGGTTAATCAAGAATTATTCCTGGGCCTATGGGTTGCACATGGTTTATGATTTTCCGAGAGGGGATTGGGCCCATTAACATTGGTCTTGGCCGGTATTGAAAAAAAGGGTAAAGGATTAACAAGTGAATTGTGGGGAAAGTTGGGCCAGCCTTCCGTAATGTCAGCACTTGTTATTACAATATATAGAAGGGGTAGTAGGGTTGGCTTGAGACAAAACAGAGAACGGAGGACGGAACAGGGCTACGAACAAAGGACTTTGGCTTCCATGGCCGGCTAAACCCTCACCTAGAAGAAGATGAAGCACCGTGCCAAGTAACTTTGTATATGTATTAGTGTAGGTTTTAATATTTGGATCGATTGTTTAACTAGAACTTGTTCTAGTTTTATGGAATGGTTTTAATTCTTTCAATTTGTTTCGTATTTATATTCGCAATTTTCAAATGCAGAAACAATAGTTTTCACATATGGTGGTTGGAGTTCTGAGATAGATTATGCTCATAAGACGGATCGTGCAGTTAGGTGGCCAGATCGTGCTACTGAGAGACAATCCGTGCTTTGGAATAATCTATGCCTTTTAACAACCCGATTATTTTCTTGACGATTATCGAAAGGGATTGCAAGCTCTAACGATATTCTTTAACTATTCGAAAGTTAAACCTAACCTATGCATATTGTTGTTACGCGGTCGGGATGGATTCAAAACCCTAGATCCTTCATTCACCAGTTTTCAATCAATTAATTAGTTATTCTCTCACTCTATTCAGTTTTCTCAAATCAAACAATTCAATCTTTTCTTTCTGAATTAATCTAAAAGTTAATTGAAATTATAGTAACTTAGCCATACTGTCCCTGGCTCGTCTTAACCACTGTTTTACGGAATAGTAGTTAACTCCAATATTTTATAAATATATTTTTGACACGATACGACGCGGTCAAACGTCCGACAACAATAACAATAGGATAGAAGCTAAGACTGCATACATTACCGTAATGTTTCTTTATGTTCTGTTAAGAAAGACAGTACACGAAAAGATATCCTCTTAGCCTTTCTTTATTATAGAGTTTTTGTACACCGCGTAGTGATATTGTTAATGGCGGCTGCTGCTGCTTCTTCTTCTTCTTCTTCTTCTTGGTCGTCGTTATTTTTTATGGCGATTGATTTTTTCTCTAGTCCAAGTGAAACCACGAGCTATGGGTACAGAAAACGAGGCGTAGCATGTTGACGGGCATGGGCTTGATGGGGTATGTAGGTGTCAGGATTTGATGCTGCAGGGGGGACTAGACCCTTGGCTAGACAACGCGACCGGAAATATGCTCTGTTTGTTCCTGTTTTCAGAATCAGTTCTGAAGAAAACTCATTTGATTGAAGGACTTTGAAACTGTAGAAGACTCTACCATCGGCTTTTCGAGGCAAGTTGGTGCTTAGGAGAAGAGCTAATGCAAGAATGAAGAAAACAACGGTAAGGGTTCTTCTCATCTTGTTTTTAGGCAATCAAAGAGCAGAAATTTTGAAAGTTTATCTATGGAGAATTACAGCAGGCAAGGGAGGTTCGCTATTCTATTTATAGATCTATGAAGCCAAGCCATTTCTGGCAACACTATATTGGGGTTTACATGAAGAGAATAAATTCTTTACACCGCCGGTGTATATTTATTTCTTCCAAATCAATTGCATCGCGACACGTGTTAAAACAATGGTCCCAATTAACACGTGTCATGATACAATTGATTTGGAGGAAACAAATGTTTACACCGGCGGTGTAAAGAATTTATTCTCTTACATGAAATTACTTTAACAATTATTGATCAAGATCCATATTCTTGCTGAATACCCCCGAAGGTGGTAATATGTCACGGGTGAGTGGGTGTTTCCTCCCTCCTGTACACTATCCGTCTAGGTTCGAGTCCCGCCAACTGCGAGACTTGCATGGGGGCCCTTTGTCCGTCTAGTATCTAAGTGGTGCTGTGGTGATGGACTCGCCTTTCCAGGCAATAGCTATGGCTCAAACTGGACGTTCCACAACAGGTCAGGAACCCCTGTGGTCATGGCCAATGGAGGTTACTACGCTCGTCGGCTCTTATCACCCTTTTTTACCGTTAAAGAAAAATATTCTTGCTTAACGGATAAACAAATAAGAACTGGTTGGTTTGGAACATATTCCTCACGCAGAATATCATTCGACTAAAACCAATTATGTGGTTGTGCGATTAAGTGAAACAGACAGAATATCATTTGACTAAAACCAATTCCGTGGTGGTGCGATTAAGTGAAACAGACAGAATATTATGCGATTAAGTGAAACAAACAGAATATCATTCGACTAAACCAATTCTATGGTTGTGCGATTTAAGTGAAACAGACAGAATATCATTCGACTAAAACCAATATTCCAGTTTACCTCCCTCCGCGTACCACCTTTATTCCCCCGCCTAAATAAAACTAACAAAATTTCACTTAGGAGGATTGCTACATGCATATTTACCCAAAAAAAGAATTTGCTACCGTTGAATGCATGCATATGGCCCACATGCCTCCAGCAATTCTGGATACAGCTGTATCCGGAGTTTGTAAAAGGTATTTGTTGCGAGACTTTTTCTTTCACTTAATCGCACAACCACCGAATGACGAATATCAAAATACTCGACTGACACATCTACGTACTCCTAAAAACTCCACCTCCTCAACCCAAGAGATTTTTGGGTGTCGAGCGTGTACCACTCTCCTTGCCCTTTTTGTCGTTTTAAAATTCGGACCGTTCAAAACACGTTTTGACAATTTGGATCGTCAATAGAATACCGCGTGAGTGGTACCCTACCGGCATCCAAAAACTTCTCCCTCACCCTTGCCACATCAAACCCTTTCTAGTGATCATCTCTTTACTCTCAACCCAACCATATCAAACCCTTTCTGGTCGTCTCTTTACTCCCCTCTTACGGCCCGTTTGGATGGAGGATTTGTTTTTGGTGGATATAGAATAAGGGTGGATTTGATGGTGGATATGTAATAAGGGGTGATATGTTAAGAAAGGTGGCCCCACCTCTTAAGAAGGGTGGATTTGTAATGAGGTGTTTGGATAATTTTTTGAGAAGGAGAAGGTGGATATGATGGGATTAGAGGTTGAATGACTTAATTGCCCCCACTTTGATTTTTTAATGCTCAAGAAGTCAAGATTGGTTTATTTCATATACTAATTAGAATAATTGATATTTATCTTTAATATTAGGAAAAAATAATTTCATTTTAGAATACAAAATGTTTTTTTTATGAAGACTACAAAATGTTGAAATCATGTTTTTTACCCAAAAAAAAAAAAGTATTATTTTCCAAAAAATTACAAATGTAGTAATTAGTAAGTGAAAAAATGGAAAAATCAGCATGCATTAGAAAAAATTATATATGTGTATATGTAAAGGGGTGTAGATATACACAGATTCCTTTCAATCCCCATTTTCCCAAAATAAAACCCCCCACTACAAATCCACTACCGCCGCCTCCGCCTCCCTCACTCCCCCCAACCCCTTCCTCCAGCCTCGACTCGACAAAACCTAGCCAGGGTCGCACCGTCCTCGCCCACTCCTGGTCTGATTACTCCAACGCCGACGATCATCAACCTCCTCCTTCTCCGACACCGATATTCTCTTCGAGGTACCACTCCTTCACCTCTCCTCTGTCTTCGATCTCTCTGTCTATCTGTCTTCTCTCTCTGTTAAATGAGATGAGAACGGATAAACCAAAGGGAGATTTGGAGGGGTAAAACCGTCTCAAAACCTCCCGGATTTGTCAACGACGGGGTCTGAGCTCCCCTTCACAAATCCAACTTCAGCCGGACATGAAACCTCTACAGTATTTATCTCCACCTTCCAAAAATATGAACCAAACACCGGATTTGGTCGACATCCGGAGTACAAATCAGGGGCTCACATATCCCCCTTCATCTCCTCCATCCAAACAGGGCGTTAACGTCAATTTATGCGCTTTTTATTTTATAGCGCATGCTTATCAATAGTAATCTAGTGGTGTTTACTTGACCACATGTACTCAAGTGGTGCTTTGCTTTTTTACCACCCTTGCTTTCCTTACCAGCAAATAATAGTATCTATTTTGTTTTGCAGACTGCACATCCACGGCAGTCAACGTCCTGACGGGTGCCAAGCACCCACGTCCGGGCCGTTGAAAAGTGTGTTAAACTGCTCAGATTAAAATACTATCTCTCCTCTTTCTCTCTCCAAATCTGAGTCGTTCAAAACCGAAATGTACGATTCGGATGTGCCGAGCGGACACTACATGATACTCGCTCAACACTAAAAAATTTCTCATATCACCAAAACCCCCCTCAATTTGTTTCGCACATAATATATTTAACCATTCAAACAGTGAGGTGAGGTATCACAGGTCCGGACACCCCTGATTATCGGAAAAAAATAAAGACGGTGTGTTGGATGAGTATAGTTATTTGGAAGTGGGTACTTGCAAGGGCAGAGGGACTATAGGGTAAGTAGGGTCAAGTGACCCCACTTCCATTGGAAATGAGTTTATAAACTTTATAGATATTTTGGCAATCTTAACCTTACATAATACATCCCGGACGATGATGTCTCTACTAGGCCAGTAGGTTTGCTCCCATCCTGGAGGTGTAAGTTCGATTTCTCCAACCATAAATTGCTCCACCCATTTTCTCCCAAAAATGACCCAGCCATATCTACCACGTCAGCAAATCAAACCACAAAATCCATCCCTTCCTTTTGAACAATTTGAAAATGGGATTAAAAAAAAAGGATTATTGAAAATGGCTTTGCACCATTGTACCAATAATGTTTTTTGGGAATGGCGGCTCGAGCCATTTTGGCAAGACCGTTGAACTTGCTAATATATCTTAGTGGTCTCTCGCACTAAATCTCAAAATGGCCATATACTGCTATTTAGGCTCTATTTGTTTCTATGTAAAATGTTTTACAATATAAAATATTTTTCACGTAAAATATTTTTTCAAAAAATAAATTCAAACTTTTATTTTTCGGTGTTTAGTTAGCACTTGAAAATATTTTCAGATATCAACAAAATAGTGTAGGAGAGCTTAAATGGTGGAGAGATATGAAAATATTAGACTTGAACGTGGGTCAGGACTGACAATCGAGGAAACTGAGCAGTAAGAATTGCAACAGAAGACAACGGGTTTATTTCAAAAAATAACTTACGGAAGATTTAAGGATAAGTCATTTTCATCCAATTGATGGAAAATGTTTTACATGTAAAATGTTTTCCTAATTTTTTACACAACCAAACACCAAAAAATAGGTAAAATATTTTACCAGAAAATATTTTACCAGAAAATATTTTACTCACAAACAAACGGAGCCTTTAGTATCTATTTATTTGGTAGAAGTATGTTTCGGTGGCGGTGTTATTGAAGCTGTTTTTACAAGTGTAGGGAATTTGCAAGTTGCAAAATTTAACGCGTTGATATTTTACCCCACTAAGAGCATGTACACCAATAAAAATCTAAAAATGTTGATGAACAGTGCATTTTTTTCATTTTACCTACTCATATCTCTCTCAACACTACACCAATATTATCTATTTTACCTAACTCTAATTAAAATATATATTTTTCACTCATTTTTTTGTTATCTTTATTGTTTAAAGAGAGGAGAAAGGAGGGAGGAGAGAGGAAGAAATAATAAAAAAAGAAAGGAGTTTGAATAGTGCATAGATAAAAATAGAGAACAACTATTCACAAATGCATTTTAGCTCATCTTTTAGCTCATTAGGTAAAATAGCAAAAAATGTATTTTTGCTCGTCTAGTGTACTTGCTCTAAAAGCAACTTTACCAGCTATTTTAAAGTAGCTTTATAGCCATTTTGGCTCACAAAAAGGTGAAAAATACCCCTGCAGCAAAGAAGGTAAACAAGGAGGTATTCTGCCTCCATCTACGGTTGTAAGCTAAAAATAGCTTACAACTATTCACAAGCAATTCATTTCTCTCTCTCTCTCTCTCTCTCTCTCTCTCTCTCTCTCTCTCTCTCTCTCTCTCTCTCTTAATATTTTAATAAAGAATAGGTAAAATAAATTGTATTGGTGTAGTGTTAAAAAAATATGTGTAGGTAAAATAAAAAATATGCACTGTTCAAGATCTTTTTTAGCAAATGACCTGTAAACTTGGTCTAACAAAAGCTTCGGCTCAGCCCCTTGCCTTTACTATCTAAGGTCTTCATTATTCTGGTTGTGGGGTCATTGCAAAAGGAAGGGAAAATTTTCACCAGTCCAAGAATTGAGGATTTTTTTTTTTTTTTCTGGTAAAGAGAATTGAACCTGAGACTTTAAGAAAGAACAAACCCATAAGTCTCAGGCTAAGACTACTTGACCGATCTCTCAGGGTTAGAATTAGGGAATTTGATCCCTTAAAGATTAAAGTCTTTCCTAAAGTACTAAAGTGTTCAAGGGGAAATTTTCTACAGGTAAAAGGAATATGATCAATGAGCCATACACGGTGTCATTGATCAAAGGTAGGTGCCTTTGTGCAATCTGGAGGAAGAATCTGCTACACATCTTATCCAGCTCGGTCAATGTACTTTTGTGAACTGTTTTCTTCACCCAAATCAATTTTTTAATTGCGTCAAAATCTGGTTGGGTTAAACCCTATAACCACCTTGTATTCCGGTTAAGCCATTGAGATTTTTATTTTATTTTTTAGATTATCCGGACTAATTTCCATTTCCAAAGACAAAAAAGTCCCTAAGCTCAGAGATGGAGCTTTGGGAATTTATAAAGGCCTATCCATAATGCTGGAAAAAGGTTTCAGCAATGTGTGCGTTGAGTCAGACTCCGTTGCTTTGTTGCTGTCTAGTTGATCAATGATGGGACCTGAGCATCGATGCTGCTCGGCAGCTTTCTGCGGAGCAGGTGCATAGCGGTTCATCATTCCGTTTATTTTAGCACAGACGATTCAGATAATTTAAACACATATAAATCTGAACTATTCATTGCTCAGTTAAAATTCGGATCAACCGCTCTACACCACTCTACAAGGAGATGCATCTCCCATTTCTCAATGATGGCCCCCCTATTGGGCACCCTTATCAAGCTTTGGCTATTGACTCGAAAATGCTACTAACTCTCACCCAGGCTTCCCTCGTTCGAATCTACAGAGAAGCAAACCGGAGTGCTAATCATACGGCTGGGCAGGGAGCAGAACAAATGGACGAAATTGGTGGTTACCGAAGATTAACCTCAACCGGTGGGCCATTTTGTGTTAGATGGCGCGGGCATAGGCCATCTTAGGGATTAGAAAGTTATTTGCTTTGTTTTGTACCATGCATGTACTTGAACTTATTTCGTTTTCGTTTTAATGGTTTGAATTTCTGAAGCACCCAAAAAAAAAATATGGTCATTGGTTATGTTTGGTTAAATAAATAGATGGTAGGATTAAAAAAATATAAATAGATGGCTATTAGATTGTGACATTTTGTCTGGATTTGTATAGCTTATCGCATATGACTTTTTTGTTTTTTATGGGTACAATAAGTTCAGATGTCACAATGAGATGATGCAAACTTGTCATTTTTCAGTTAACGAAATGGAATGGACGGCACCTTGTAATTGAGGTACATTGACAACAATTACAGAGATTTTCTTAAAAAATATTTTAGTGCCAAGGTGAGAAGTTATGTGAATTGCAATCACTATTATGGAAAAATTTGAGTTTCACAACTAATAAAGGCTAAGAGAGAAACAAATTTATATTAATTATAAGTGACAACCAAATTTAATTAAATTGGAAAAAAATAATGAAGTAAAAGATAGTCCGAGGAATCAATATTTTCTCCCCTGATTGACATTTTCATGTGACCCTCTCGTAACGTAAAATAAGGCCTACCACAGTTTTACTTGACGATCTACACTCTTCATTGCGTAGGTTTTTATGTTCTCATCATCTATTGCAAAAAATCATGTTTATTGAAAATTCGTTCGAATCATGTTAGTCATAAGAGAAACAAGTTGTCTTAGCCGTCTATTTGTCTTACAACAAAATAAACGAATAAGATCTTGGGTTTTCATTTTGCATCTTTCACTCGCCTCCCACCAATCGAGATCCTCTCGTGTGACACGAAACGAAATCAATCACTAGGTTCAATTAACGATTCACACAATTCATTTTTTATTGTTTTTAACATTCATATAAAAAACTGAGTTCATTGAATATGCTATCCATTTCAACGGAAGCATATTGTCACAAGAGAAATAGACCATCAGACTCTGGCCATCTATTACTCTTCAAAAAATACGATTCATCCAAATCTTTCTGGATCTCAGATCAAGGCCTACAATATAATTGGCTCAGGTGGTAATTAAGAATGGTGGTGGATGGTTTTTTATTTGCGTTACATGAAGAATCACACGAGTGATCAAGGATGTTGAGATGAAGAATCACACGAGTGATCAAAGTTGTCAAATTCGTTTTGTACCGGCCGGTACGTACCGTACCGGCCCTTAAACGGAACGCAAAAAGTCATGTTCCGTTCCGGTTGAAATACCGGCCTGTTCCGGCCAATATCGGGTGTACCGAACAATACCGGTCTGTTCCGGCCATTTTTCGGTGTTCCGGCCGGTACAAAATTACATTTTTTTTTTTTTTTTTTTAGATTTTGTATATATTTACACTTAAAATTTTAAAAAATGGTAGATATATATTAAATA
>BPLS01026916.1:118288-134008 GCA_019656275.1 Rhododendron kiyosumense
AGAGTTGATGGATAAAATTGAAGTATAATTTGGGAAACAAAGTGGATTTGAAAGTTGATGTGAAGGGTCTAACGACGATGTCTCCTTGATAAGTTGAGATTATTTACAAATCTAGACACTTAAAAAATGAGAGTAGTACTTTCTCGGGCATAATTTTGAGGAATTAGTTGTAGGCCTATTTTGCGTTGGACTTGCTACAAATTTGCAGGCTCATCAGTGAGAAAAATATGTGAAACTTATTTTGTATACAAAACACTTTATAAAATAAATATAGTTATTTTGGTTGAAAACTTATTAGGCCTAATTTATCCTATTTTATTGAGCTATATAATCTACTTCCTTAAATATTTAACTGAATTTTCATTTACTCTGAACTTGTACAAATAATTCAGTGGGGACAATATTAAAGAAAAATAAAATTACGTGCAAAAAGAAAAAATATTTTAATGCATTTTTTCAACCAGGGAACCCCTGAAAAGCCTTGCGGAGCCGCACCTGCGCATATGGCTAATTTAGGACATCAAGAGTCATAGAATTTCTCGGAAATTATGGGTTTGAGAAACCCATTGAATTGAGATTAATGTGTCAGTGTTTTTTCTTGAAAACAAAAATAGTTCGATGTATTTACATGTCTTAGATTGGAAATTAAATTTTTTTTCTTCAAACTCGTCAGATTTGTTTGATTGTGATGGAAACTGCAGGTGTAAAAGCGCAGGTCGCCACTGTTGCACAAGCTAGTATTGAATCAACTCAAAGCGTGGAAGCTCCTGTTGTTGTGGTTACTGGAGCCTCTAGAGGCATTGGCCGAGCTATCGCGTTGACTTTGGGGAAAGCTGGTTGTAAGGTCAGAGAATTCTTCACAAATATTTAAGGATGTTAACTTAAATCATATTTCTCTCTAGTGAATAATATCAGCTTAAAAATATTACCAATTTTCACAAGTTTATGACCCATGACAAGTAACTTACTGCAATAGTTTTGTTAGGTTTCATCACTTCTAGTTCAGTGGATAATTTGGTTTGTTGCTGAAGATGCTTTTGCAAGTTAAATGTAAGGACATGGCTGCAACTCTATGATTCTACATAATCCATTCCCGGAATTGCATTTACATGCTTCAATTACCTACTTTTGATTGCCTCAGAGCGATAAGTGATGTTTTTTGATTGCCTCAGAGTGATAATTGATATCATAAGCAGTGGATCAGTTTTCATTCAGCTGGCTCCTCCTCCAAATGTTAATTATGGACTTCCAATGACAGGTTCTGGTTAATTATGCTAGGTCATCGAAGGAGGCAGAAGAAGTTTGTAAAGAGGTAACGGACAACTCTTTTTAAGGGGTCATATGATCAATTAGTTCTTTTTTTCTTCTTCAGGATGTGGGTACTGTAGCTGTATTGGTGCTGTTAAATAGTTATAATCTCCTTTGATATATTCTGCTGCATTCATGGCACAGCTGTTATAAGCATGATGCATGTGCTCTTCCTGTTTCTCTCCTCGAGTTTATCTCTTCTTAATTAACAATTCAAAACTTGAAGGTTGGTGGACTTTATTAAGGTTCAATGGTTGCTATACTGCAAAGGCATCAACTTGAATGATTTGTCCCTTCCTCTACCACTAAAAACCAGCCAGTCAGCCACTTGATTATTATGGAACATTGTTGTTGCAAATCTATATTGGTTTATTACGACACCAACAGGAACTGTTACCTAGTGAACTTGAGGAAACTTTATACAACTACATGACCGATTACTACTGCGGCCAGTGGTTCATGTATGATATTGACTTTTATGTGTCATGATTGTAATTACAACAAGAAGAAACAAAAATGTGTATCCCATTAGCCATCCCCTTGAATCACGTCGGGAGACTATCCTTGTCAATTTGTGTGTTTCATCTTCATCTGTTGTACTCCTTGCACCACAAAGGTGTTGCTTGGCCCTAATGTGGATGGAAAATGACTTCACTACCACTAATTGCAGATCGAGACATGTGGTGGTCAGGCTCTTACTTTTGGGGGAGATGTTTCAAAAGAAGAGGATGTGGAATCAATGATCAAAACTGTGAGCACATGTTCTCTTTCACAATTGTTGTAGGTTTAAATATTCTGCTAATACTTCATGATTGTCCCATGTACAGGCAGTTGACGCATGGGGAACTGTTGATATATTGATAAACAATGCAGGTTCTTGAAAGTTCATCTCTGCTTCCATGGTATACAGTTTTAGGTTTTCCTCTGAATGATCCTCCCTATCATTTCAGGTATTACTAGAGATGGTTTATTGATGAGAATGAAGACATCTCAGTGGCAGGAAGTTATTGATCTGAATCTCACTGGTGTATACCACTGCACACAGGTGTGAAGGCTTTTAGTTCTTGAATATTGACAGACGTGTAGCTTTCTGGTTTGTTGGATTAATAATGTTTTCCACTATTTGCAGGCTGCAGCCAAAATTATGATGAAAAAGAAAAAGGTATCCCTTTCTCACAGGTTGTAGTACGCTGGTCACCGGTGATGATATTGAGAGTGTTGTTGAGAATGATCTTTGGTTTTGTGAGAAGAAATGATAAAATGTTTTTATTTATCTGGAAGTTTTCATCCAATAATTTGGTTTGGGATCTTTCATTTGTCGCAGGGGAGGATAATTAATATAGCATCAGTTGTTGGTCTTACTGGTAATATTGGGCAAGCCAATTATAGTGCTGCCAAAGCAGGGGTAATTGGCTTAACAAAAACCGTGGCAAAGGAATATGCAAGCAGGAATGTTAATGTGAGTTTTTAATCTTGTCAATCCATTCTCATAATTAGACACTATACTAGATGCAGCAAGTAGTTAAGCTTTTCTTTCAACAGGTTAACGCTGTTGCCCCAGGATTCATTGCATCTGATATGACCGCTAAGCTTGGGGCAGACATTGAGAAGAAAATCTTGGAAACCATCCCTTTGGGTAAGATAGATGAATACTGATATGCTCTTGCTGAGATATAGCCTTGTGTTTTCGTTTCATTTCTACCTAAACCTGAATTATTTGATTTTCTTCTGTTTTTCTATTTCTGGATCTGTCTTTGTACCATGGGCTTGAATCCAAACACTTCTCTTTGGGTTTACTAGTTCTTTCACTTCCTTTGCTGCCCACGACAAATCTTAAATCCCTGTTTCCAATTGTGCTACAAGCTAGCATCTGGTGAATAAGGGCGCTCCCTTGCGTCCGGTAGATGTAACATTAGGGTTGCCTATAACATTGGAGAATCAATTCTATCCGGATCAGCAGGAAAATCCTCCTTTTCCCGCCCCACCAATCAAGGTTCGCCAACTCAGCAAATTCCTTCTTCTCTCCCACCTCAGCTGGAAAATCCTCCTTTTGACCTAACCCAAACACAGCCGATCAAATTGTTCAGAATTTAATAGTGGGTTGTTAATTCATTAAACTCTGATTTTGAAAACAAGTCAAAACGAAATACAATAAAACACTATTTATCTTTCAGAGCGTGAGATGAATTTACTGATACACACATTTGTGTGTGTGTCATATATAATTCCTTGTGGATCCAGTTGTCTATATGTGTTTGTGTGTGTAGGTCAAAAGTTTTTAGATGTGAGAAGGTGGTGATTGTAGAGTAGAGAGATGGTGTTCTTCTGATGGTTGCTGTCGGCGAGATCCAATCGAGAGATCCAGGGGAGATGACGGGGGGAGTATTGGGTGTGGCTTGTCCATGGGTTTTTTTTCATGTGGTGGACTCGTGTAGTGTGTAGTGTTTTTAGCACTGGGACAGGGAGGATGAACATAGAGATGGAATATAGGATTCCAAGCCAGAGAAGTCGTGGGAGAGAAGAAGGCATTTGCTGAGTTGGCGATCCTTGATTGGTGGGGCGGAAAAGGGGAATTTTCCCGCTAATCATAGAATTTATTCTCGTAACATTGGGGTTGAGACGACTGCTTCTTTATCTGATTCATAGGAGTGCAAATCCGTGATTTCAAAACAAACATGAAGCAAAAGGTTTTGAATAATTCTTATTATCGTCTGCTTTGTAAATTCAGGTAGGTACGGCCAACCGGAAGAAATTGCTGGGCTGGTAGAATTCTTGGCCCTCAATCCTGCGGCCAGTTACATTACTGGACAGGTTATTAAATCCAACCCATCATATCTATGTTTTTTGATAAAGATCTCACCTTTCCCTCTTTTTATTTTTGCTTGTTATTTTCATTCTCCATATTCATCACTGTGATTGTGACTCTGCAGGTGTTCACCATTGACGGAGGAATGGTTATATAGGAGGTCGAGGAATGGTGATGTATGAGGTCGCATCCATTCTTTTTAAGATATGCTGTAGAAAACAAATAAGGAAGGTTTGATTGAATTGTATCAACACAAATTGTTGTACGAGTTTATGAAGTTTGGGATCACGAAACAGGATTTATGAATGAATCGCCGTATTTGCATCAACTGGATTGATAACAGTACCGTGATTATCCATGATTTAGGAAACTTCGACTCCTTACATCTCCTGCATTAGTTTCCCAGATACGAGCTGGAAGGTTTGGTTTGGATTAGCTTCCAACTTCTACTTCAACTCTCATTGCCTTGCTATCTGGAAATGGATCCCACGAAACATCTACAGCATCTGTATGCATGGAACATTATTGATTCCAAAAATAATGGTTTGCAACTCTGCTAAGACGAGCCAACGGAAACAAAATCCAAAATGTAGCTTATCCTTTAGATGTCTTCCAGCTAAGAACAAGCACTGATTGTGCAGAGTGGTGTACACTGATTCTGTGAGACAAGTTAATTGTGACATCTCAAATTCTACAACAGAGTGATATCTGCCTCCTTAAAGGTATCTCCATTCTTCAACATATCCTCACACAGAACTAGTTCACTCATCTATGCGATGCGAAATGCGTCAATTACTTTTAAAAAACTGAAATCAACTCTGACATAATATGCGAATTATCATATTCTAGAAAATATTCCACTAATTATACTCGGGATACAGAGCATCAAGGAAAAACCCAGGAAGACTCCATAAGTCAACATAAAAAACAAGGACAGTGTTCAACAACTTGAACCCAGACATAGGTCAATAACTTAAGTACAGAAGACCTGATGTTTATTCAGAACTAGCAACCTCAAGAGACCCAAAAACTACCCATCGACACGAGCAAAACTAGAAGTTCTCTGCATCATCTGAGGTGAGGTGATACTAATCAAGCTTGAACGGAAGCCATGTGTACGATCAAGTCGATCACCCGTGAACTGCAACAACATATTCTATAGTGTCAAGGAAACAAACTAAATATGCAGCAAGGGGCAAATATTCAACGAGTAATCATAGTGAGAACAAGTGCTGTTTTTGTTCAAACTCTAAAAAGTTGGTTGAATATTGCATATTTTGTGCAGGGCCTCGCCGACTCTCGGATCAATGATTGAATCCGTCCATTTTGTAAGGCTTAGTTTTTGGCCATTCTTTTAAAAACCCAACTCAATTGTATATCAATAAGTGCTTCATCAAACCATTCAATTCTTGGCTCAAATTCTAGACTAGAATTTTCAACCAAGACAAGTGTAAATCTGAAATACTTCAAACATCGGATTGATCTTTCTTTTTTTTTCAGGATTGGCTTACAAACCACACCCTACAAATCTGAAATACTTCAGACATCGGATTGATCTATTTTTTTTTCAGGATTGGCTTACAAACCACACCCTACAAATCTAAAACACTTCAGACATCGGATTGATCTTTTTTTTTCAGGATTGGCTTACAAACCACAACCTACAAATTAATTGTCTCTGATCATCTTAGAGGGAAATGGTACGGCCCCCAGACAAAGTGGGTAATGTTCATCCAATCTAAAAACTTTTAGGTGGATAGATAAACTTGCACTCTAATGAGAAAGAGAAAAATACAATACAAGAATTACCTGTAGCCCCATTCATTGTCATACCAAGAGACGAGTTTTACAAAATGGTCATTCAAGGCAAGCCCAGCCTTGGCATCAAAGATGCTTGACCTGCACAAGAAACATGATATTTGATAAGAATTTCATGCTTGCACATGTCAGGTAACCTAATCAGCGAGGACACTAAGGAGGTAAACGATGAAAAAATTTACCTACTGTCACCAATGAGATCTGTCGAGACCACATCGTCTTCAGTATACCCCAAAATCCCCTTGAGTTTCCCCTCCGATTCCTCCCTGAATTAACCAAGAAACAGAATATCAGATCAGATGACAACGGAACGTCGTAGCAACCAGTGGTAAGATCCTTGTTAGGACATCAAGTACAGCAGAACAAATCCTCTGGCATCCAAATTGCTTAATTTTATTCGCGAGATGACGGTGCAAGTTTCAAGAGTGGGATACTCACTTGATAACATCTTTGATTTGCTGGTAAGAAGCCCCCTTCTCAAGCCTAACAGTGAGGTCCACAACTGAAACATCGACAGTCGGAACTCGAAAGGCCATTCCAGTCAGCTTACCATTCAGTGCTGGCAGAACTTTTCCAACTGCCTGTGAGAGTGGAAAAAACAAGGAAATCAGTCAAAAATCTCCCCAAACAAGGACGCACAACCTATAACTATAACGTGTTGTTTAACGAAACACAACATGGGTGTTCAGGATTTTGAAAATTTTGCATCCATGTACAGTGGCTGCTCTCGGGCCAGCCCTGGGTATAGCCCACCAGGCCACTGCCTTGGGCCTCCAATTTTTGGCCCAATAATAAGGCCTCCAAATATTATATTATATATGCTTTTTATATTTCAACATGGGCGAGTGTAGTTCAGTGGTAGGAGGCCGCTCTTTTAGCTTCAGGGTTGCGGGTTCGACTCTCCCTCTCTTCAATTTTTAACGTGATTGAACATGTACAAAAAATGGCATTTATTTGTTGGAGGTGATATTGGAACTCTCAACCTAAAGTACCCAATAGACAAGGGGACTGCCACTTCACCCCAAGGCTTATCATGCTTATATTTTTCAAACAACTAATATACATACATAACAATGGGAGGCCTCATTTTTAAAGTTCACCTAGAGCCTCCAAAATCTGAGGGCCAGGCCTACCTCATTTTTGAAGTTCACCTAGGGCCTCCAAAATCTCAGGGCCAGGCCTGGTTGCTCTTCAACAAATCCAACTACTGGGCAAAAGATTGAGTTCAAATATCATTCAAGCAACAATTGTCACATCAATTGAAAGAGTAACTTTGTATTTTGACAACTACCTTAACGGCTCCAGTGCTGCTGGGGATAATGTTAAAGGAAGCAGCTCTTCCACCCCTCCAATCCTTGTTTGATGGCCCATCAACAGTCTTCTGAGTGGCTGTGAGAATATAATAGAAACATTTAGACGATATTAAATCCAACATCATAACTCATTATTCAAAACCATATACAACCATGTGAGCAATGACTAACCAGTAATCGAGTGAACAGTGGTCATAAGACCCTCAACAATGCCAAACCTATCATTAATAACCTGCAAAAAGTTAACAGAAAACTATGAGCAAAGCCATGTGAAAATATCAACTAAGCCAACAATTCTGGCTATCCTTGATTGGTTTAGATGTAACTTTGGCCAGAACAGCTAGACAGTTGGTAGTGCAGCTAGCATTTGAGACAATGTCCATATCGGGCTTGTAATCCTTCTCATTAACCCCCATAACGAACATAGGAGCATCCTTACTCACGGCAGAAATGACCACCTTCTTCGCCCCACCCTGATCACCACCCAAACAATTAAAGTCAATACCCAATCACCACATCTACATGAATCAAAAACCTTGATAACCATTCACTGAACAATTTAACCCAATTCAGTCATTGAGATAATTAATTACAGTGGACTTTGTACCATGTTATCCTTGCAAGTTACAACCCAATTACACAATGTAACCCGACATATAAAAGGCTTCTCAAACTTCCATCAGACAAAGAAAATCAACAAACAAAAATGGGAGATCAAATCAAACCTTCAGGTGGGCAGCAGCCTTTTCCTTGTCAGTGAAAACTCCAGACGACTCAACAACAAACTCAGCCCCAGTTTCGCTCCACGGGATTTCTTCAGGGTTCCTGCAGAAAAACCACACGAAAGTTGCAAAGTTCCATTACTCGTTTTGAAATTTAGGACAACGGAAGTTAAGGAAGAACGGACTGCTATAGTGCTATACCTGAGGCCGAACACAGTGACTGGTTTCTCATCAAAGAGGATGGTCTTTGAGTCCTTCACCTTGACATCGTGATGCTTCCACTGGCCATGAACACTATCGTACTTGAACATGTATGTCTGCACAGTTCCCAATCACGAAACATCACTCTCTGAATAGTTTCCAACCCAAAAAAAGGTAAAAGTTGCAAAAACATGTGAAATAATCAAAACGCTGACATATACACTTGAATACATACATATGAAAAAACAGACATATACTAAGCATTGATTGGAGGAGGGACCATCAACAGCAACGAGGTCAAATCGCAATCACAAATTCACGCTCTAAAATCTAAGCATTTTACGAGCCAAGGATACTGAGGGGAAAAGGAGCAAACATGTACCGCACTACCGCGGACATAAGCAAAACACCAGCCTCAATTTGCATTGTGAGAAATGGTGTGATAAGAAAGCGGAAGGAGCCAATCAAAAATATATATCATTTTTGAACTTTTTCTCTCCATTTCTCACCTAATAACACAATCTAAACGAGCAATTTGGCAAGAAACTCTAACCCTTTACTTTTATTTCTTTCCTTATCGAATCCCTCAATCCAAAGGGACTGACACATATACCCAAATCTAAAAGGAAAACAAACACAAATCTAATAGGGAAAAAACAGAGCAAACGTACAAAGCGAACATTAACATATACCAATAACTGTACACACGCAGATACATAAAAGCAAATATATATACCATGTAATCAGTGGTGATAAAGGGATCATTGACAGCAACGAGTTCAACATCGTTCCTCTGAAGAGCTACCCTGGCCACCAAGCGACCAATCCTTCCAAAACCTGAACCATTTTCAGCAGAGATAAATTCCCCTAATCCAACAATTAAACTTAGGCAAAATTTCAAAATAGCAACTGACCTTTCACACAAATCATGCATAGGCACCTGGCCTTTTAATATTATCAAAAAAACACCTAACTCATTTAAAAACTCATCAATTTTTCAACCGTTGTTAACTTTCCATCAAAAAATAGAAGGAAATGCTGAAATGGCTACATCTGGCCATTTAGAGGGAAACCAATATACATTTTGGAGGGAAAACGCATTACTCTACTGATTTCTTCCGCAAAAACTCACTTGAGGGGCCATGAAGTTCCAATGGTTTGTTATTAGAATAATGCTTATAAGACTTCATCTCGGTTATTTGTTATTGCAACTGTTTGTTTTTGTTGAACTGGTTATTGTATATTTTGGGATCAAATTTATGTACCATTTTTTTGGGTAGAGCTTGAGATGGTGTGAGGCAAATGAAGGAGAAGAATGAGACGTTTGAGGATTTTGGGACATCCCTATTCCACTTTAACTTTTGTATAACTTTTATTTTTGTTCTTATTTAAATTTTTTCGTGTTTCTTAGTTTTGCGCCTCACTTTTTTTATTTTCTGATTCATTTGGTTTGCGCCTCACTTTTTTTATTTTCTGATTCATTTGGTCAAGACGAATCAGAAAAGTAAAAAAATTTATATATTTGCCCAAATATTTTGGGAAACAGTCATTTTTTTTACTTAAACGTGGTTATTTTCTAAAATATTTAGGTAAAAGTAAAAAAGAAATTATTTTTTCAATTCGTCTTGTCGAGACGAATCAATAAATCACAAAAGATTGGCGCAAAATTAATATACGCGAAAAATAGAAAATAAAAGAAAAACAAAACTAAAAGTTACAGAAAAAGTAAAAATAGTTATTATTGGAATTCCATGACCTGGAGCGAGAAATCAATAGAGTAATGTATTTTTCTCCCAAAATGCATCAGGTGTAGGGGTGTCCAAAAAAACCGCCCGAACCGTAAAACCGGTCCGATCCGGACCGAACCGTCCTATTTGGTCCGGTTCTGCGGTTCTACGATTAGGTTATGGTTCCAAAAAAATAAGAACCGTTAATTTTGTTTCGGTTACTGGTTCTCAATTATTGAACCATAGTTATAACCGGACCGGACTGTTTAAAACTAAAATAAATATAGATATACATGTGTGTGTAATTAAATATGTATCTGAATTTGGTAGGTTAATATTTTTCTTGCTAAACTTAATTTATTTAGAGATGAAATTTCATTAATTAGGAAAGTTTTTATTTTCTTCCTTCCTTTCCTATTCCAGCAGATTATCTTCCTATTTCTTTAATTTTATGAGTTCATATTTTGTGAATTAGTGTTTAGATGCTTATTGGATAGAACCGGAACCGAACCAAAAGCGGACCGGTCTTGCGGTTTGGTTCTGGTTAGGTTCCATGCATATATTGGTTAGGTTCTGGTTCTCAATTTTCTAGAACCGTTAGAAATGGTTCGATTACTGGTTCTATAGAGAACCGGACCAATCCGGACCATGTACACCCCTAATCAGGTGTGGGCCATTTTAGTATTTCCGTCTGTTTTTTATGGAAAGTCAACGGCGAATGAAAAATTGATGAGTTTTTTAATAGGTCAGATATTTTTTTGATAATATTAAAAATTCACGTGCCTATACGTAATTTGTGTGAAAGGTCCGGTACTATTTTGAAATTTTCCCTAAAAACACGAGTAAAACTTTTAAAACAAAGCCGAGCAAAAAAAAAACTTTTAAAACAAAAAAATAATTACCGTTGATTCCGATCTTAATCTTCTTATCAGCAGAACCTACAAAACGAAGTAACCAAACCCAAAACTCAAATTAAGGCAACTAAGCACACAGCAATGGAAAATTGACAGACAGTATATCAAATGGAAGACGAACTAAAACGATGTTTGGTTGATTACCCATGAGTCTAGAGAGAGAAACAGAAGTGGTGGTATTGAAGGTTGTTAGAGAGAGGAATGTGGATTTGTGAGAATGAAGGAAAGAGTGGAGGTTTGATTTAAAGGCGTTGGAAGTGAGCGGTTTTGCTTTGTCTGTCTGTCTGACATAGCCGTCACACAGGGTGTTCCGGTTTTTCGAAAAAGAAGTTAAAAAAAAAAGAAAATAATTTTAAGTTTAAAAGTTATGTGTTTATGCAAATCATTTTTCTATTAATATAAACCATATTTGATTGATTTCATTAAGATCTTTTAAAATGTGAAAAAAATTAAAAAATTATCTTTCACTTTTTATCATATTTAAGCTTAAAATTACTTTATTTAAAAAAAAATTAAAAAGAAAGCGAAACTGCTCCCTGTTGGGAAAAAAGAAAACCAGTAGTAGCAGTTGTTTCTGACTTTCTGGAAGGGAGGAGCCGCTGTAATATGCCAAAACAAAATCCGTTTATGACTTATGAGTCGCTGATTTCGGGATTTTGTCCTCTGTTTTGCTCTGTCTCGTTTGGGTTGGGGAATATTCACTTCTTGCGCAACAAGTTCCGCTAAGATTTTGTGATTTTTTTTCCTGTTTGTTTTTATTTAATTTTTTTTTTTTCGTAGGTTATGCCTTGTTCTTTTTCATTTTCAAAAAGAATTTTTCAAAAAATTTCCCCTAAATTCCCCCTACTTCCAACATTTCTTTTTCTATCTCTCTCCAAATATTACATCTACTATTTTTCAAAAAAAATTTAAACACAAACCAAACAAAGCATTAGTTTTGTGCTTAATTTTTGTGAATTATTAATTTGTTTGCATGAGAAGAATAAAAAAGTAAAAAATTCTTATTTTACCCAAATATTTTCAGAAATATCCAATAAAAAGCCTCAAAAGCCAAATTTTTGGGGTTTCATCTTGGAAACTTTCAAAAATATTCGGATAAAAATGATAATTTTAATTTTTCTTCGTCTTGAGAAGACAAATCAAGAATCCACAAAAATTAGGCGCAAAATTAAAAAACACAAAAAAAAAAATTGAATGAGGACAAAACAAAAAAAATCCAAAAAAATCTTCGCCGAACTTTCTTAGGCTTACTTTTCTAAAAGTGTTAAAAAAACTGAGAATTTTATCCTCTTTGTTCGTGTGCCTTGTCCCGAACTTTCAAATGTGATCGGATGTGATGGACCTCAACGCATATACTTGGCATCTTGGGAAAAAACACACTTTTAACCGGAGAAAATAAATTCTTTATACCGTTGTATAAATATTTGTTTCTTTCAAATTAATTACATTGTGCTACGTTTCAAAATAGTAGTCCCAATTAATAAAACATGGCGACGTGGTGCAATATAATTGATTTAAATAAAATAAATGTTTACACCATCGATGTAAAGAATTTAATCTCTTAACCGGATATCCAAAAGCAAACAAGTCAACATTGTTTCTTCAATAAATGAACAGTTGGGGCAGTTTCGGGGACACTGTTTATTAAAAACTGCACGAATCAAGCCCTTCTCGATATTTTTTTGAGCTAATTTCTTGCGAGCATTCTTAAAAACACGTTTTAAACACATTGAACGGCTCGAATCATAAAAATTTGATCGGAAACTATAAGGTGTTTTTTTAAGTGTCCCTGAAACCGTCCCGCAGTAATGTCTCGTTCTTTTGAACTGAACTTAAATCTGAAAATTTTGTTCTTATTTGAATTTTTTTAACATTTGTTAGTTTTACGCCAAATTTTTGTGGGTTATTGATTCATTCCAATAAGATGAATCGAAAAACTAAAATTTTGGCACTTTTACTCAAGTATTTTGAGAAATAACCACTTTTTAACAAAACAAAAATGATATTTTTGCGCAAAAAACTTATTATTTCCCAAAATACTTGACACTTTTACCCAAGTATTTCTTAAAATAAGATAATAAGTATACTGTTTATTTTTAAGCTCGGGACAAGACCAAGCACAGCACCCTTGTGTGCCCCAAAGGCCTCTCTTTCTCTCATCGTAGTGGTCATTTTTTTTTTAACATAACTAACTATTTTTCTGTAAGTGGTAACGATTTTGTACACAATTTTTAATTTTGCTGCATTAGCTTATACCAAACTTTAGTCTTTAATTAGCTTTTTAATTGGCGGTAGAGAGTCTAGAGGGGTGGGGAGGAGGGGAGAGATCAAGCACAGCACCCTGTAGTGCCCAAGACCTCCCTCTGTCTAATCGTAGTTGTCATTTTTTTGACATAATATTTTTGCTAAAATAAAGATTTTGTACAAAAAAATTTAATTTTGCTGCATTATGGGGTACTGGTGCTTCATGGCAATTGAGGCAGAACATCGTTCTTGGATGTGGGTTCCCTATGTAAAAATTTATGACTTAAAAAATTGCAAAAATTATGATGCAAGAGGAGTATACATGCACACACCTATAGGCTCCGTTTGATAATCGTGATAGATAGTTGAGATTCATAAGAGAATGGAATTAGGATTAGTATTGGTAAGGAGATGAGATTGGTGATAAATATATTTGTTTGAGATGGGATTAGGGGGATGAGATTAATAATATCATGTTTGTTTCACATGGGATAGGATTGGATTGATAGTATACATTTCCGTTTTTGCCCTTCACAGGAGATAGGATTGGTGAAGACTATTTTCGTATTTATGCATTGGCAAGGAGTGGATTGGATTGCTAATACCAAGTGAGAGAAACCCTTCTCAATACCACCTAATGGCCAGCTCCCAAATCCATTAGACTCATAGGCCTCGTTCGATAAAAGCATTAGAGGGGTGGAATTCGTAAGGAGATGGGATTAGGATTGGAATTGGTAAGGGAATGGGATTGGTGATTAGTATGTTTGTTTGAGATGAGATTAGATGATGGGATTATTAATATCATGTTTGTTTCACATGGGATAGGATTGGATTGATAGTATATATTTCCGTTTTTGCCCTTCACATGGGAATATGGGATAGGATTGGTAATGAGATAGGATTGGTGAAGGCTATTTTTGTATTTGTGCATTGGCAAGGAGGGGATTGGATTGTTAATACCAAATCCCCCTAGGTATTGGTAATACCCCCTAATGAGGGGATTCACATTCCCATCGGACTAATAGTCCACCCCTCCATTGCCAAAACAAACAAAGACTTAGTAATCTCTTGGGATTATTAGTCCAATCCTAAGGCCTAAAGAGGTTAACAAACGGGGCCATAGTCCACTCTCTTTTTGGTTACCAAACAAGTTATTGTAAAACTCATGATTGGTAGTCCAATCCCAAAGCCTAGTATGATTATCAAACGGGCCCATAATGTGTTTTGTTTTTTCCCTCAATTGTATAATGCTTTTGTATTGTACTGTAATTTATAGACTTGAGCAACCATGTGCTTAATCAGTTCACTTATTTCGTAGTTAAGAAGAAAACTTCGCTGGATTTGATCTAGCGTTTGGGGGCCGATCGGATGCGGAATGAGTTTTGGGTATTATTTATGAAGAAAGATATAATGGTAAAGAGTATTATTTATAGAGTGTAGACCCATATTGATATGACTTTTAAAGAAAATGGATAAAAAAGTAGATTATTTGAATGAGGCATTAAAAAATGAGATAAAATAATACTCCCTCCGTCCCATTTTCATTGTCCTTTTTTTATGTTCGTGTCAGTTTTCAATCGCTTATATCTTCCAATGTGAATCTCCAAAAATATGCAATATGGATCTTATTTGATAGATTTCAATTTGTTCTATAATACAAAGATGTCAAATTCATGAAAAACATTATAAATTGAAAGATATACGCAATAGACAAAAAAATGAAAAAGGAATAATGGACAATGAAAATAGAACGGATGAAGTACATGATTTAAATGAGAGATAAAATGGGGAGGGGGATGAGGAGGCCTCGTCCATCCTTACTCATTAATAACAGGTCGAACTCATCCATATAATTTCATTATTTATGGAGGGGGGTTTTGTTTGCCAAACCAAGCCAAAAACGTCTCATCACCCCTTCATTGCCGGATTAACTCATCCAGCCCCTTTTGACTACATCCGATCACCTCATTAGGTGATTTATGTAAGCATATGTTCATTTTGGGTTGGATATTGTGGTGGGTGGGACTTGTAAGAGTATAGGTATATAAGGGATTTTTTTTAATGTTTTTGTCCCTCAATTTTTTTCTATTTGTCCTTGAACCATCAAAATTACCTATTTTGTCCTTAAACTATTCAAATCACACCCATTAAATTCAATGGCTGGGATTGGGGCTTATTAAATAACAAATTGGACTCATTAAAGGACTCATTAGTTTATTAGAGGTTTAATTGGACTCAATGCATGAAATTTGGATATTTCAAGAACGACATAAATGGTTTTGATAGTTCAAAGAGGAAATGTAAAAGAAAAAAAAAGAGTGATCGATAATTTAAAAGATAAAACCATAAAAAAAATCGAATAAATAAATATATATAGAAAATTGATATTCGCACTTCCTTTTTTATTATCAATACTCTTTTTTTTTTGTCTTTTAGTAAAAAATATATTTTCAACACTAAAAAAAAGAAAGAGTATAATAAATAACAAAACAAAAAAAAATGTATGAATATCAATTTCCTACACTATTTTGTTTGCGGGGCCCGTCGCTAAATCCAAGTTTTTTTCACAGTGGAATTTGCAATTTCAAATTTGGTCGACCGTTGCTTCCGAGCGTCGAGCCAAAACCCAAGACAAAAAAGCCACACCTTTTCTCCTGCTTTGTATCG
>BPLS01026919.1:0-15420 GCA_019656275.1 Rhododendron kiyosumense
CGCCGTATTGTTAGTATGTTCGAGCTTACGAATGCTCGCCAATGGAAAGATGAACCAGTCATTGATTATATCAATAGATGGCGACACTTGAGTCTAAATTGCAAGGATAGGCTGTCCGAAACTTCTGGAATCGAGATGTGCATCAAAGGCATGTAGTGGGACCTACAATACATTCTTCAAGGAATCCTGCCTAAAACCTTTGAAGAATTGGCTACTCGAGCTCATGACATGGAGCTCACCATCACAGCAAATGGAAGGCAAGGTCTACCGGCGTAAGACTCTCGCAGGGCGCAAGATTCTCGCACCATAGGTAGCAAGCCAGACTTTCGCAAAGGGGGCAAATTTCTAGTCAAAGAAGGAAAGAAGGAATCCATGGCTGTGAACGCTGCACCATTCAAGATCTCTACTAAACCCAAAGAAAAGCAAGTAGAGAGGTCCACTCCGCCGCAAATGAAGGAGAGGAAAAGACTCACATTGAAGGAGATGCAAGAAAAGGTGTATCCTTTCCCTGATTCAGAGGTCCCTTCAATGTTTGATCAACTGTTAGATTTGAAACTCATTGAGCTCCCCGAGATGAAGCGACTTGAGGAAGCTAACAAAGTTAATGATCCAAACTATTGCAAATTCCATTGCTTGGTTAGTCACCCAACCCAACGATGCTTCGTCTTCAAAGAAAAGGTAGTGGAGCTCGCTAGCCAAGGAAAGATCGTCTTGGAGGAAGAAAAAGAAACCGTAGCTACAAATCAAATTGTGGCTACTCTACAAGGCGAAACTCAACAGCCTGAAGCACCACGAAGTGTGAAGATTCAATTTGGGTCATTCGATCCAATTGAAGTAGTGCGATGTCATTCTGTTCAACAGCTTGGGGGGAACATCTATGCCAAGGCTGAAGTAGATAACATGGATGGCGAAGGATGGACCCTTGTTACTCGCAGAAAGAAGAAGCGCGAGCCAAGTATAAAGCGTCTTCAATCTGTGGCCCCAAAGCCCAGTCCCAGAAGGAGGCATACAAGAAGGCAACAAAGAAGGAAGACGCTGAAGAAAATAGCTTCAGACTTGCTGGAAGACATCCCAGTCCGAAGACTACGCATTCCATTTACTTTATGGGACTTCTTGCCTGAGTCAATTCGCAACACCAGTCTTTTTGAAGCTTCATGCAATACTGTGAGTTGTGAAGAAACCGAAGAGACAGAGCTAGAGTCGCCTCTTGCGTATAAGCACTCTCCAATCCATCTTGATTCTACCATTTGCGCCAAAGATTGCTCTGCTTGCATTGGAGCCATTACACTCTCCGACGAAGATTTTTTGCTTGGCGCAACTCCACATAATCGTCCGCTTTTTGTCTCTGGGTACACGTGCGAACAAAGAGTCAATAGGATACTCCTGGATGGCGGATCTGCGGTCAACATCTTGCCCCTTCGTACGTTGAAGGAACTCGGTATCTCTATGGAAGAACTAGCACCTAGCCGTCTCATGATCCAAGGATTCAATCAAGGGGGGCAAAGAGCTGTTGGTATCATCCGTCTGGACTTACTCATTGATGATATGACCTCAAGCACACTGCTCCATGTCATTGATGCCAAAACCTCTTACAATGTATTGCTAGGGCGGCCGTGGCTCCATGAGAATGGTGTTGTCCCATCAACCCTCCATCAATGCTTCAAGTATTGCAGAAATGGTATGACAAAGAAGGTGGTAGCCGATGACAAACCTTTTAGTGAGGCTGAATCTCATTTTGCTGATGCTAAATTCTACATGGCGAACATGGTGTTGACAGAATTAGTGCCCACTGCCTCTTCATCAAGTCACAAACCCTCTGAAGCTAATGACCTTCAAATTAGTAAAACCAACATTCTTACTAAGGCGAAGGAGGAAAATAGTCAAGGTGGCAAGTCTCACGTGGAAGATCCATCAAAGAAGAAATGTACGCCAATACTCCGTTATGTACCAAAGTTGCAAAAAGACGAAGAGTTGGCCTTGAAAGGATTAACACTCCCAGTCACCAACCTTAACGAAGCAAAGGTTACTCCACCCCTGAAAGGATTCGTTCGAGCTGCACATGGCCCTCAAGTGGAGCATGAATACCTGCCTTCCCAGCGGACAAATGGATTCGATCCCAACGCTTACAAGCTGTTCGCAAAAGCTGGACATAATCCAAAAGGTTCAACCAATCTAGGGAGACTCTTGCCTGAAGTGACTGGCGAAAAGATACACGGCTTGAACCCAACTCAGAAAATGCTCAAGCAGAAGGGATATTCTATCAAGGAGTCCCAAACAGGCCTTGGATACACCGCACCTGCTCCTGCTCGCATCTTCATAAAGAAGTCGAGCAACAACCACATTACGGCAGAAGAATGCACTTCATCACCAAAGGCATCGGTCTTCGATCGCTTGAGTGCTCCAAAATCAAAAGGGTCAGTCTTTGATAGATTGACTCCTCAAGAAGAAGTTATCTCACCAACCCCAACGAGAGGACCCATTCAAGACAGATTAGGGCCACAAAGCAAAAGTTCCACACATTCTGTCTCGTGCAAGCCTTTCCAAAGTAGATTGGGTCTACCAAATGAGATATTTTCAACAGACGCTCCACGAAAGTCTGTCCAAAGTCGATTGGGTGTTTCAAGTAGCGCCATCAAGAAGGCTTCAAAATGGAGGACCGCTCTTTTGTCAGAAGATGACAAGAAATTGAAGAGTAAAATACCCTCTCGCATGAAGCGTCAAACTACTCTCGTTGTGGCAACTGATGATGCATTACTAAGAGTAAGGCGACAAACTGTGGTGCTAACCAGAGTGCCTTCCAAAGAATTGGATCGTTGTCTCGATGAAGAGTCTATCACTTCGTCCTTCCATATCACAGCAACTTGTAATGAAATTCAAGTAGAAGAAGATGCGGAAGATGCTCCACTGGAGTTAGAAGAAGGAGTGAGGTCCACTATCGACGATCTAAAGGAGATCAATTTAGGGACTGAAGATGAGCCGCGACCAACTTACATCAGCGCTTTGCTCACCCTTGAAGAAGAAGTTGCCTACACCGAGCTTCTACGTGAATTTAGGGACGTCTTCGCTTGGAGTTATAAGGAGATGCCTGGATTAAACCCAAGAGTCGCAGTCCATCATCTAGTGGTAAAGCATGGCATTCGACCTATCAAGCAATCTCAAAGACGCTTCCGACCAGACTTGGTCCCCAAAATCGAAGCAGAGATCAATAAACTCATTGAAGCTGGTTTCATTCGAGAAGTCAAATACCCCACTTGGATTTCAAGCATTGTCCTAGTGAAGAAGAAAAATGGGCAAATTCGAGTGTGTGTTGACTTTCGTGATTTGAACAACGCATGTCCGAAAGATGACTTTCCACTCCCTATACCTGAGCTCATGGTTGATGCCACTACTGGACATGAGGTCCTATCATTCATGGATGGTTCATCTGGGTACAATCAAATCCGCATGGCTCCGCAAGATGAAGAGCTCACAGCTTTTCGTACACCAAAAGGCATCTACTGTTACAAAGTCATGCCTTTTGGCTTGAAGAACGCAGGTGCCACATATCAAAGAGCAATGCAAAAGATCTTCGACGACGTGCTTCACAAAAATGTGGAGTGTTATGTCGATGACTTAGTCGTGAAGACCAAGAAACGAGCCGATCATCTTCATGATCTGAGGCAAGTATTTGAGCGGCTACGAAAATACCAACTTAGGATGAATCCCTTGAAGTGCGCTTTTGGGGTTACTTCTGGTAAGTTTCTTGGGTTCATTGTGCGCCACCGCGGCATAGAGATCGAACAAGCTAAAATTGATGCTATCTTGAAAATGCCTGAACCTAGAAATATTCATGAGTTGAAAAGTCTTCAAGGACGATTGGCTTACCTTCGTCGCTTCATATCAAATTTGGCTGGGCGATGTCAACCATTCAGCCGCCTCATGAAGAAAGGGACTCCTTTTAATTGGGATGAAGCATGCAACAATGCCTTCAAGAGCATTAAATCATACTTGACGAGACCTCCTGTTCTCACTGCTCCCAAACCTGGACGACCTTTAATCTTGTATGTTGCAGCCCAAGAGCGTTCAGTGGGGGCCTTGCTTGCTCAAGAGAATGATGAAGGGAAAGAAGGCGCCTTGTACTACTTGAGTAGAATGATGCTGCCTCATGAATTGAACTATTCTACAATTGAGAAGATGTGCCTAGCTCTAGTGTTCGCAATTGAAAAGATGCGACACTATTTTCAAGCTCACACTGTGCATCTCATCTCGAAGGCTAACCCAATCAAATATGTCATGACAAAGCCGGTCCTCACTGATCGATTGGCAAGGTGGTCTCTTCTCTTTCAACAATACGAGATCATCTATGTACCTCAAAAGGCCATTAAGGGGCAAGCTCTAGCAGATTTCTTGGCAGATCATCCTATGCCAGCCGAGTGGGAGTTGTCCGAAGAATTGCCTGATGAAGACGTCATGGTGGTAGAAGTTCGTCCCCCATGGACAATGTACTTTGATGGCGCGTCACATCGAAGTGGCGCAGGTGCTGGCGTAGTATTTGTTTCCCCAGAAGGAGATGTCTTGCCTTATGCTTTCACCCTCATGCAAAACTGTTCAAACAATGAGGCTGAGTACCAAGCTCTCATCCTCGGACTGGAGATGGCAGTTGAAGCAAAGCATTTGCAACTCAAGGTATATGGAGATTCAATGTTGATCATCAACCAACACCTCGACATCTATGAAGTAAGGAAGCTTGAACTCATGCCTCTCAACAACTACGCACGACGCTTGATTGCATGGCTTGGTGGTGTCACTCTGGAGCATGTACCGCGAGGCGAAAATAAGCAGGCAGACGCACTTGCAAAACTTGCTTCTACCCTTGCTTTCCCTGACCAAGAGACGCACGTTCCAATATGCCGAAGTTGGGTCATACCTCCAATCTTCGATGATGAGGACAATGGTGAAATGGAAGTGAATGTTGTCTCAGTGCTTGAAATTGAAACAGAGGATTGGCGCCAACCCCTTATAGATTATTTGCAACATGGAATACTGCCTGATGATCCACATAGGAGAGCGGATGTAAAGCGTCGAGCTCCTCGATTCATTTTCTATAAAGACACGCTCTACCGCCGATCTTTTGAAGGGTTATTCCTCCGTTGCATTGAAGAAAATGAAGCCAAGAAAGCTTTGGAAGAAGCTCATTCTGGAATATGCGGCGCTCATCAATCTGGCCCCAAACTTCATTTTCGCATCAAAAGAATGGGCTACTATTGGCTAACCATGGTCAAGGATTGCATGGAGTACGCCAAGAGATGTCATGCTTGCCAAATCCACGCCAATTTTATACATCAACCGCCAGAACTGCTCCATCCAACTGTCACTTCTTGGCCTTTTGATGCATGGGGGATGGATGTCGTGGGGCCCTTGCCGAAGTCTTCTGATGGTCACTTGTACATCTTGGCTGCAACTGACTACTTCTCCAAATGGGCAGAGGCAATCGCACTGAAAGAGGTGAAGAAGGAAAATGTCGTCAACTTCATCCGTACTCACATCATCTTTAGATATGGTGTACCACGTTGCATTATCACAGACAACGGAAAGAATTTCTACAATAGTGCCGTTACCAGACTTTGCCAGAAATTTGGTTTCAAGCAGCATACCTCTACTATGTACAACCCTCCTGCGAATGGTCTTGCGGAAGCATTCAACAAGACTCTTGGGAACTTATTGAAGAAGGTGGTTGCCAAGGCAAAGAGGGATTGGCCTGAGAGAATGGAAGAAGCTCTTTGGGCGTATCGAACCACATATCGAACACCTACACAAGCCACTCCATATGCGCTAGTGTACGGTGTGGAAGCTGTTTTGCCACTTGAACGTCAAATCCCATCTCTAAGAATGGCCGTTCAAGAAGGTCTCACTCATGAAGACAACGCACGCTTGCGCCTTGAAGAATTAGAAGCACTTGATGAAAAGAGACTTGAGGCACAACAACGTCTTGAGTGTTATCAAGCCCGCATGTCAAAATCATTCAACAAGAAGGTTCGTCTTCGTTCTTTTCAGAAAGGGGACTTGGTTCTTGCTGTAAGAAGGCCCATTAATACCACCCATAAAATCGGTGGCAAATTCATTTCCAAGTGGGATGGACCATATGTGGTGCAAGAAGTTTACTCAAGTGGCGCCTACAAAGTGGTTGCTGAAGATGGCTTAAGAGTTGGCCCCATAAATGGCAAATTCTTGAAGCGCTACTACCCTTGAAGAGCATGCGCTACTCCATGACGCATGAGCCTAAACTGCATGTTGCTCCTGGCCCACATGAGCTAAAACTGTGCACGGCCCAAAAAAAAAAAAAAAAAGAACTACGTTTGACTTGATCCCATTTTGGGTACGTAGGCAGCTTGAATTCGAGCTCAGTCATTCAAAAAAAAAAAAATTGTCTTACCTTTGAACTACGTTTTGACTTGATCCCTTCCAAGGGTACGTAGGCAACTTGAGAATTTTTCTTAAGTTCAGTCAATCCATCAAAAAATATATATATTCAACCACAAATATGCTATTCATGGCTCGCAAGAGAATAAACTCTGAATGGCTAAAAGTATGAGAAAAACTTTATTTAAATAATAAGGTGATTGTCTTATGCTAAAACATCATAAATGCAAAGGCATGGTTTGCTAAAAAATGAAACATCCATTTAGTAAACCAAACAAGCCTAAATAAAAGAAATATGACAAAGGAAAACTAGTCCAGCCAAGCCAAATTCTGGATCTCTTCCAGCTCAGACTTTAGAAGTTGCTCCAAATTGTTAGCCACTTCCATGTCCGCCGGCTCCATCACCTCAGTCGCTTCTATAATGGCTTGCTCTTCTTGTAAAGTTGAGACACCATGCTGCTTCTGAGCTCTTTGTGCATCAATCCCTTCGAGGGATTCTCTAAGCTTTTTGGCCTCCAAGTCCAACTGATCTAGCTCCTCCATCAGTTGACCTCTCTTGGTATCAACATCTGCCAATCGTCGCTCCTTCACCTCTGAAGTCATCCCGCTAGCAAAATTCGATCTCATGGAAACATAGGTGGTGGTATTCTGTATATATTTCTCCACTTGAGTTTGGAGCGGGGAATAATCCAATTCAAGCTTTGAAAATTCAGCGTAAATCACTTGCAGTTTTGGTCTTAAAGATGTTAGCTTCTCAAAAGGGGTTTTGCCCAAGATACTCTTAATATTGCTATCATACATCTTCGCGGCCAAAAGACGACCACGACTGATCATACTCCCCATATCAAATGCAGTAGTAGTCGACGGCGCCGCACAACCTAACATAGGAGGCCTGGAAGTAGAAGGCTTGGAAGTAGATGGAAGGTGGATTGCCCCAGATACAAAATTATGTTTTGATCGCAAAGCAAGATCAAAAGGGTCTGGACCATCAACAGAACCTTCACGCTTATCTGATGCAAACTGGTTCTCCAACTGTAGAAGGAAATAACTCATTAAGAGATTTGATGAGAAAATTCCAAACTTCTATAAAGAATAAACAAAGTAAAGAACAAAAGAAGGCAGTAATTAAAGCTTACTCGTTTACCCAATACCTCAACATGGTTTGAAGTGTCCGGCAAATCATCAAGAATGCCATCCAAATTATAGTCCAATTTCGCCAAATTAGAAACAGTCACTTTCTCTTTCAATCGCGAATCAGAGTCTGCTGCTTTCTTTTTCGAACGCTTCCAATGGCATTCACCTTTGTCGGAACTACTTCCTTCTGAAAGAACTATGTTAGTCCTCTTCTTGTTTTCACCCATTGGTTCTGAAGCCTTGCTAACAATAGGCTTTGGTTTAGATGCTGGAATACTCAAAGGAGTCTTTGGATTGACTACTGCGGCCTTCTTGCTTTCTTTGGTTACTACTTTGGTCACTTCCTTTTCTTTAGATTTTGAGGAAGGTGGAGTAACTTCTGTAGCCAACTTTGACTTCGTTGTGCGAAATGTGATGATATTCTTCCCTTTTGCAGCAGCAAGAGGTGACTTTGGCTTCTCACATGCAAGTTTATCTCCACAGAAGTTGCTCGAAGATTTTTCCCACCACTCAACATACTCTTTGGTGGTTAGGCCTTCAGATGAATGCGACGGAATCATAAAATCAGCCCTTGTGTTTAATCTCGTGCAAGACTCCCAAAGTTGGTATATTGCCTCCAAAGTGCCGGTTGAGAGCTCTTCTCTTAACTTTCCAGGAATGTCTTGACAAAATCGAAATTGTCTAGTAAATCGGTGAGGGCTATATGGCTCAACAATATGCTCATTACTACGACGAAGAGTTAAGTAGCTTGATCTGAGACTGATGACGTAATCATTCCAAGAGTCTGAATGCTTCCCATGGTCGGTGACAATTCCTTGTTGTGGTTTACTCAAGGCTAAGAGCGATAGAGTCGATGGTGTGATGCTCTTCAAAAGATCACAAGCTTCTTGGAAACTAAAATGTTTAGCCTTCTTTTCCCCAGCAAGTCTCACAATCCGAGCACCACATTCAAATTTTGTGGGAGCAGACAAGAAGTAACTGTCATAATAACGACCAAGCCACCCATAAACATAATGGATGGGAAACGCTGCGCCACATTTGCTTGGATTAGGTGAAGATGTGATCTCTCTCAAACCATGGTATATGCTCGCAAGGACAGGTACCGCCAAAGAAAACCTCTTTCCTTGAGCCATCATACTTGCTACTTTGAAGACGCCTGGACGAATTTGATCAACTTCCTTGTTAGGCAGCACAAAAATGCATAGCCAACAAGATAGAAGAGCAGCCAAATTGGTTTCTTCTTTCACGTCCTTCTCAACACCCAAGTCGTCATAGACCTTTTCTGTATCTTTGGAGCGCAACTTTTTCTCTCCAATAAAGCCGGTTGGATTGTTGGATGTCCTGGGCTCGCCCAACCTTTTCTTCTGAACTCTAGCAGGCGGCTGTTTGTAACGGGGATCCTCTTTAAACCAGAACTTTACCCAATCATGCACAGTAACATTTGAAGCCTCGCTTGCACAATAAATTTTGCGATACGCCAAAAATAAGTACTTGCAACTTGGAGGAAGAAGTGGCACATCCTTTTTGTCAACACCAGTGAGTTCTCTAGCAGAAGGCACGACCTCGTCATAAAAGATTCCATCAATGGAAAGTCCCCCAGTTTGGCGTAGGTCCCATAGAGAAATAGACACTTCTCCGATTGGTACGTGTAAACTATTTGTTGAGGGACACCAAAGCTCACAAAATGAGCGAATAAGGTTTGTGTTGCGAACATAAGTAAATAAGGATGCAAAGACAGCATCATATATCTTCGCACTAGTTAGCATGGCTTTATTCCGTGCGAGCACATCTTCTAACCACTCCCAATATCCGTCAATGAAAGAAATTTCCCCAAACTGAGGAGTCGTGTTACCCCATTTAGCATCTCCGTTAATGATTCGATCACCTAACAAAAGGAAGCGCTCAGAATCATTGTTCTTCTTGTGGAGAGATGATCGTAGTAATAGTGCATCGTCGGAGATAAAAGTGGACTTCCCATGGTTAAATAGTTCTCGAGATGATTCAGTATACCATCGTGAGAGATGGTGTGAATCGGGAGAAAGATCCCAATTTAGTGCAAGAGCTCCAATGGCTGGATCATGAACCCAGAGGTCAACCTGAGTTGCTGGGGCAGCACCTTCATAACTGATGGACATAAATTGATGATCATTTATCGAGTGATCGTTGAACAACGCCATATCTTCACGGAGCAGAGCTCGAAGAAGCTGCGGAGCAAAGCTCGAAGAAATAGCGGAGCAGAGCTCGAAGAAATAATAGCAACGGAGCCTAAAGCTCGAAGAAACAGCGGAGCAGAGTTCGAAAAAGTGGCAGAGCCTTAAAGCTCAAAGAAGCTGCGGAGCAGAGCTCGAAGAAATAACAGCAGCAGAGCCTTAAAGCTCAAAGAGCCAATGGCTGCGGAGTTTAAATTTGAAGAGGCAATGGCCACGGAGCTTGAAACTCGAAGAAGCAACTGCGAATCACCAAATCTGCAAAAGACAGATACATGAGAAGTTCAGTACATCGTTAAAAGTCAAAGCAATGTTCAAATAAAATAGCAGTGTGCAAATTTCATGTCAAGTGAACAATTGGAAGTACCAAGAGTGCCTGCAAGGGTCGAAATGCAGCGGCACGAACCGTTCTGTATGACAGTATTTTCAAAACCTGAAAGAGAATTTCTTCTCAAATTAAAGTCATTCTTTACAAAATCTAAAGTTACGTGGTGGCAAGTTTCCTTGGTGAGCCAATTTATTTTGTTCAAAAAGGAGAATAAGGAGCCAATGACTGGTTGTCAAAATTGGGGGATTACCACACGAGAGTTTTAAATCTACAGTTGCTTTTAGTTCTCTGTTTCATGAAAACAGAAAGGATTTTGTTCTGAATTTGGTGGTTCCGCTGATTTCTTTTTACACAATTAAATTTGGTTTAATCAGTCTAAAAGGAGTAGGAGGCTCATGCCTAAAAGTGACCAATTTGGAAGAAACAAAATTGGTATTGGCCAAAAGTTAAAAGACCAGCACATACCGTGATAAGAAAACGGGGTTTGTTGTTTGCCATCCATTCGGTGGTACAAAGCAAGTAAAAAATACAGTGGACAAAATTGTCGCCAATTGTCCTACTGTGTTTGCAAAATTATTAGCTACATGAGTACATATCTAGTATTCTTGGCTAAGTCACAGTCAGGAGGTCAAGTGCAGAAGCAAATAATTTAAAGCCGAGTGCACTAAATCGAGACGCTCAAGGGATTAAAACGGGACAACTATGCTCTATTCTGGTCCTTCCAAAAAAGGACTGGTACCTTCTAATGGGACCGGTAGCTCTCTGAGTGTCTGCAAAAAGCTTCGCAATTCAAAGATTTTGGTACCTACAAAATAGGAGGAGGCAAAAAAAAAATCAGGTTATGGGTCCGGAAAATCGCCAAACAGATAAAGTCGTGATATCGTATGTGAAACCAAAGGCTGGAGGACCTGTTGCTCGGAGACTATCCTACTGCTCTTGCAAAGTTATGAGTTGCACAAGTACATGCCTAGTTTGAACTGGTCATGATCAAAAGATGAAGGAAAAGCTCTCTATTGCATGTGCAAAGATGTGGAAAATAGTAATTCTTTGCTTAGTATCATGAAGGAAAAAAAATTGGGATTGTTGCTGTCTCTGACGCCATTAAACTTTGTGGCTTGAAGCTTCTGTCAAACAAAACAAATAAAGGGGTCGCATTTTTTTTTGTATTCTGAAGCCATGAAGTCCAATTTTGCAAAAGCTATGGGCCGTATGCCACAAAAAGGCGTGCATTACAAATGTGACGCGCTGGAAAAAGTTCAGAGCAAAGCAATGCTCGTGACGATACAATAAAAAGGACAAGAAGCCAAAGAAAGAGGAAGACTAATTACCTGATTAGTTTCTTGTGTGTTGCCGAACCAATCAATGATTTGTGAGAATAGGCTTCTATTCTTCTGTATTTATAGAGCAAGGAGACAACTTCTAAGGAAAAAAGAATCTGCAGTATTGCTCTCCTAATTCATGAGTTCCCTAAATCTACATTAATTGTCCTCCAAGCAAAAGAATTAGGGCGGCAACACAAGCACGGCAGGCCCTAAATCTGTTATGCGTTGGACGGTCGGGCCGTTTTGTACAATCTCAAGGCTCACCCGGGCTTAACTTTATCGGATTATCAAACTCCAATTTGATAGATAATCAAATCATTCTGCCTGAAATAAAATTCAAGTATGCTGATTGACAAATTTTAACTCGACCAACGAGTTAGAATTATTGGAAAATTTGTTCCACCCCAAATTTCAAACAAAATTCCTGGGGTACATTGTTTGGCTGTCAAATTTTAGTCCACAAATAAATTGGGGCTCTTACATATTAATTATTGCCTCTCGAGAGAAATTCAACTCGTGAAAGTTCGGCTCATGAGTTCAACTCTTGAAATTCAACTTGACACCAAATGTCAAGCAAAAAAAAATAAAAAATCAATGCCGCATACACAAATTTTTGGCATCAAATCAAGTCAAATTAATATTTCGAGACCTATTCATTTTCATACATGAGCAAGTCTCGAGGGGGCATCTGTAGGCATGTAAAATTTCTAACCTATCACAAATCGCCACGTGTTGCTAGGGCATATAAATTGGCCAATCAAATGTCGCCAAGTGCCTTTAAGTCAAAGTCAAAGTGTAACGACCCTGATTTTCGGTCGTTAAAATTTTCGTTAAATATTTGAATTTTATTGTTATTACTTGGATTTACCTTTTAATTTCCAAAGTTTGTCATAATTACGTTTTTGCCCCTTGAAAAATTATTTCTTGACGCTTTGGTCCGCTTAGTAAGTCTAACTAGTTTTTAACCATTCGATTGGATAAACTAAGCTAGGAAGTTACCTAGTTACTTTTGACTAACCGCAAATTGACCGTTTTGCCCCTCATGGACCCTTTGAACCTTTTGAACCCTAGACTAAGAATTTGGATATTCTTTTTCTTTTAATTATTTTGGATATATTCTTTGTCCATTGGACAATAATGTTAGGGAAACTATTATCCATTGGATAATAGAAACCCCATTTGTTTATATTAAATGTTTACTTGATTAAAGTGCTATGAATAGTAAAAAGTAACTTTTTGATTACTTTAAAGTACCTTTTTGATTATTTTATTGTTTAATCTCCCTAGCAACTATTATCCATTGGATAATAAAAGTTAGGGTGGTTATTATCCATTGGGTAAAAGGTTCATCTTTCAACTTAGTACATGGGTTGATTAATTTAATATTTTCTTTTAAACCCCATGTGCCAAAGTACCAATTATTTTAAAATAAAAGTTGCCAAGTCACTATTGTCCATTGGACAATAGAAGTTAGGGGATTTATTACCCAATGGGTAATAGGTTGTTCTTCCACCCTAGCACATGGGAGACTTAAATATTAGCTTTGTACATGTGCCTATTGATTTGTTTTAATGGGAAATCTTGCCTTTTAAAATCTTCCTTGATCTCAAAGTACAAAGTTCCTTTTGTTTATTATTTCCTATACATTGTATGCATGGTTGTATATATATATATATATATGTACTTGAGAGAGAGAGAGAGAGAGAGAGAGAGAGAGAGAGAGAGAGAGAGAGAGAGAATTCGGTTGGGAGAGAGAGAGAGGGAGAGAGAGAGAGAGGAAGGAGGAAAGATTGGATGTACCTTCCTTGATCTTTTTGATCTTTCAAATCCTTGGTGTATCTAACTCTCCATTAAACTCCATTGTACTCCTTGGTACACCTTGCACTTGTTTGAACCCTTAGATCTTGTACCAATATCTTTCTTGCCCACCAAGGATCCATCCTAGCCATCCAATTGATCCAAGATCAAATCTTGGTACAAAGTAGCCATGGAAACCTAGGATTTTCCCTTGATTTGTGCTTAAAAGATGGATATGATTTGATATACTTCTTGGACACCTAGCAAGCTTCTTGACCTTTTGATCATGTACCATTATCATCTTAACCATCCATTGGATTCAAGAATCTCACCATGGTACAAAATAGCCTTGCAAGCCTAGGGATTTCTTTGATCTTCCATGATCTCTTGCCAAGTGTCAAGGTGAGACTTAGAGAGGGAGAGAGGAGAAGGCCAAGCCCTTTGCCTATAAATAGAAGGCCATTCCAAGCCTTTCAAAGCACACCTCAAAGCATAGCTCTTCCTTCTCTCTAGAAAACCATTTTCTGTTTTTCTGGGCAGCCACTGTCCCGTCGGAAATCCCCTGTTTTCTCCTGCCTAGAGTAGTTTTTAGGATCAACTTCCTTCTGAAAAGTTGTAGAGCACTTCGAAACCTTGAAGTTAGGCTCAAGAATCATCCCAATCGGTTAAGAAATGACCCAGATATTGTCATCCGAAGTTCAGTGAAAAATCTGGATTTTCATTTCTGGACAGCTCACTGTCCACTCCTTCGTCCCCATTTTTCTCTAACCTAGGTTCGTTTCTAGGATTAACTTTCTTCTCGAGAGTTGTAGAGGGTTTAGAGAGCTTCGTTCTCGACCCAAGAACGACTCTATTCGGCCAAAGATTGACTGAGTTACTGCCGTCAGAAGTTCGGTCCAGATTCGGGGGAATTTTTCACCTAGCTTATTCGGCCCCGACTAGTTTCGGATCGAGGTAGGATACTCTTACCCTATCCCTATGTATATGCAAGATCACGTTATTTAACTTTATTTACTTTCCATGTCAAGTATTTGTATTTTGATCTTTGCAATGATTATGAGTATGCTTATGTGAGTTGTTTGAGTTACTTGTGATATATTATAGAGTTGGATGATCTTGTTGAATTACGATGATTGATTTGTTGATTACGTATGTGATATGTCCTGCCGCGGAGTCTTTGTATGTAACGAGACACGAGAACCGAGAAAGTAGAAACGTAACACCTAGGGTGTGGATAATGATGAGATGTGTTTTGAAACCACGATGTGGCCGGACTTGGTAGCCCATCGTGTGGATTGTGAAAACCGCAACGTGGCCGGACTTGGTAGCCCGTTGTGTGAATGAAAACTCGTAATGTGGCCGGACTTGGTAGCCCATTGCGTGAGTTGTGAAAACCACAAAGTGGCCGGACTTGGTAGCCCTTTGTGAAGATTGCCAATAGGGCCGGACGTGGTAGCCTTATTGGTAATATGGCTTGGTTTTCCGTGGAGATGAGCCAATGCAAGTTTTGTGTGCCAATGGGAACCCGGTGCGGCAGAACCATTGTGAGGATACTCGGGAACCCGGAACGGCGGAACCGAGGTTGGGTGAGTATGGCTTGGTTATCCGCGGTACGGAGCCAATGCTAAAGATATTTTTGAAAGGCTTGGTTATCCGCGGTACGGAGCCAATGTCAAATGATTTCGAAAAACGGTTTTGTAAATGGAAAATGATTGACACGGTCTACGATGAGTCGCGTAGGAGAAACTCGGAGAATCTTGGACACCAACGGTAGTTAGATTGTGGATGTATCATTGCTGCTGTCTGTTGTATTGTTATAAGTTAAGGGTTAGTGGGTAGGGTTACTCTATTGAGCTTTCGTAGCTCACGGTGTTGCCTTGTGGTGACCCTGACATATTATATTGGTGGCGACGCCGGTATAATGTGTCAGACCTTGTAGATACTCAAGATGAACCGTTCACTTGGAGGCGTCCGGAGCTGAGGAGCTGGCTAAGATGAAGAAGCAAGAGGAGCTGTAGTTAGGGAACCTTAGTCTCCTTTCCTTGTTGAATAAATGTATCTTTTGAAGTATTTATGATGTAATAAACTCTCTTTATTATGTAATAAATGCTTCTTAACGTACCCTAATTTTGGGGGCGTTACACAAAGTTTCATGGACGGGCCAATCAAATGATGCCAAGTGTCCATGGTCAAAAGTCAGAGACACATAAATGGACCAATCAAATGGTGTCAC
>BPLS01026920.1:0-13035 GCA_019656275.1 Rhododendron kiyosumense
TTTCTTTGGTTTTCTCTTTGTTCTAAGCTTGTGTGCTTAGCGAGTTTTTCACTCGATGTACCCCTTTCGAGTTAATAAAATCTTATTTTGCCGAGAAAAAAAAAAAAGCATGCTTGTTGAGGTGACCCTTTCAATGCATTTTTGCTAACTTTTTTGTTTCTCATTAGAGGAAAATACATTTTCCCCTCAACCTCTGCCAACGGTACTAAAATGTGACACCGCAACTATAAGGATCCATTTGGATGAAGGATTTGTTTTGGGTGGATTTGTAATGAGGGGGAATTTGAAGGTGGATATGTAATGAGGGGTGATATATTAAGAAGGGTGACCGCACCTCTTAAAAATGGTGGATTTGTAATGAGGTATTTGGATGGTTTTTTGAGAAGGGGATATGATGGGATAAGATATGAAATGACTTTATTGCCCCCATTTTATTAATTTAATGGTTAATATTGGTTAATTTAATTAAAACAAAAATAAATACATATTTATTTTAAAAAAACTAGATAAAATTAAATAAAGTTATCTTTAAAATGTTTAAACCTTTTTTTTTTTTTTGTTAAAGAAAAACGTATTAAATGAAGCTCATAGGATAGCATACACATGTGCCACACCAAATAATTGCTCCTTTCTTCTTGTTCATGTAAAAAGCTGAATTCATCCAAACCCAAAATCAAAACCCAAATCCGTTTTCTTTCAAAAAGGAGGAGCCATTTTATCAGAAAGGAGGAACCATTTTTGCCATTTTTTCAGAAACCATTTCCTCCTCTTTCTTTTCCACTTCACTACCCACCACCACCACCACTACCTCTTCCCCTTCAAATTTGCAGAAACACCACCCACGGTCCACAGATCCGACCTCCCCCAAAGCTTCTCCTGTCCGCCGCCGGTCATCCCTCAACTAAGTTTTTCAGCTAAGTTTCTCTCTCTCTCTCTCTCGTTGGTCTGGTTTTCAGAAAACGAAAATAAGTCTGAGAAAAGAAAAAAGGGGGATTTGGAGGGGTAAAATAGTCTAAAAACACCCCGAATTTGCAACGACGGGGTCCGAGCTCCCCTTTGCAATTCCACCTTTAGCTGAACTAGAATCCTCTACAGTATTTATCTCCACCTTCCAAAATCTGAACCAAACACCGGATTTGAGAGACACCCGGAGTACAATTCATGGGGACTCACATATCTCCCTTCATCTTCTCCATCCAAACAGCCCGTAAAGGCATCTTCTATTTTAGGGTTCATTATCTACTAGTAGTTTTTGGGGCATGACAACATGTTATTCTAAACTCCTTAATCGTGACATATTTTTATAATGTCTACAAATTCAGTCATACATCTCGCTAGTAATAAATAATACTACTCCTTTAGTCCTTTATTTAGAATTCAGTATTCTATTTTGAGTTATCCCATAATAAGTGTCCATTTTGAAAAGTTAGTGGGTAAAAATTAGTGCATTGTTTATTTTGTCTCAAAAAGTATATTCCATTTTAAAAATGAAGTTATTAAAAGTGTAATGGTGATGGGTAAGTTGAGAAAGTGGAGGAAAAAATTGATATGAAAGATATAATGATGATGTTTTTTTAATAAGTTAGACTTACGAAACAGAATACTTAAAAGGGAACAGAGGGAGTAGTAATATACTGCATTTGTCCTATATTTTTTTTTATCATGTTTTACTTTTTTTGTAACTTAAATAATTGTCTATATTTTACAATCTATAATGCTCTTTTACGATTTTGAAAATTATGTCTAATAAAATTATTTGAGATCTATCAAAAAAATTTTCATATTTGATATAAAAATATATTATAAATTAAAAGATATAGCCCATTTTCTTAGAGGCCCCAAATAATAAGCTGGGAATTGATTTATACACTCCCTTTTTGATAACCAAACTCCCTTTCTCTGGATTTTAGTGTTAAATGTGTATGTATTTTGTTTTTGCTAAAAGACAAAAAAGAAAGTGTAGATATAAAAAAAAGGAGTATAAAAATCACTTTACAGTAATAAATATGACCAAGAATATGGAACTTAAGAAGTACCAGTAACAACAGTAAAATAATAATATGTGATGACACATAGACGTGCCGCGACTGCACTTATTAACTTTTTTATACCTTAATTCATCAATTACTAGTAGTAATATTTTGGTCCATAGGTTCTAATTTTTCTCAAACGTCATTGCTGGTGGTAGCATAGATTCCCTTTTTTATTTTTTTAAGGTCACTATCTCGACTCCTATCTCCCTTTGAAATGGTCATAGCCTCGTGCATGTGTTTTGTTTTTCTTCCTGCTCAGCAATCATAGCCACTTGGCCCTAAAGTTTGACAACAGAAACCAATGAAAAATCCCAACTACAGATTTGGTGACAGAAACCAATGAAAAAACCCAACTACAGATTTGGATGAAAAATCCCAACTACAGATTTGGTGGGGTTTACGAAATTTCTCTTGCGTGCGGTTGAGCTTATCTTAATACTCCATCCGTTTCCGATTTATTTGTATTCTTTTTAATTTATACATATTTTAAATTGACTGTCCAATTTTAAAATCAATGGCTCAGATTATGTAAAATTTTCAATTAAAGGATTAAATTTGGCTTCTTTAATAAGTTGAAAAACCGAGATTTAACAAACAAATCAGAATGGAAGAAATAACATGTAAAGTTTACATGTCCCGATCAGTCACATTTCAGTGTGCAAGATTTTCTTAATATCTTACTACTAGAATGGAAAATCTGCTATACACACCACCTTTTGGGATATAAAATGCGAATTGGGGATGGTGTTATGCAGTAGTTGGATCTCATCTCATCAATGAATGGTTTTCCATATTTGGTTGTTGAGATGAGATTCGAGCCGTCGGAGGTGCGCAGCACGGTGCTGTGCACCTCACTGCACAGTACCAACCCTATGCACCCACTATTGAAAGAAGTAACATTGTTGGCGTAACATTTTAGCCATTAGACATAACACTTATAAATAGTGTGTTCCATACGGACCCCCAACCGCTTTGAGGCGTAACATTTTTCAAATATATACGTAACATTTTTCAAAAGTATGAATTTGTATTGAAGCGTTTCCCGGTAAATAAACATATCCTCGATCTCCGAACTCTCGTTGTTTTCTTTTGCTAAGTTTATAATCAGACTTGCACGACACCATTACCTTATTTGGCTCGACAAGCTAGGTAAGTATCTCTCTAGCTTAGATACATATCATGTTCTTCCGAATAATCGATTAAATGATAAATTACATCTTTTCAATAAGTTGACAAGTTGTGTCCAACACAATCGGGTCCTAAATCCTCATCACAATTTTGAAAAAACGAAATAGAATTTTGACCGTGCACAACACATTTGAAATTATTCCACATATATGTGTATTATTTTTTGTTTTGTTTGTTTCTTCTTTGAATAGGACTGTAAGTTTGAATGGAAATAAAAACAAAAAATTCAATAGAATAATTGGGGATAAATTTTTTTTATACATATAATAATTGCATTTTCTAAAAATCTTGTCGTGGCGGCCGCCCCTACTAGACCTTCTCTGGCTCTATCCGATCGTTGGAGAAATCATTCCTTTTAATAGAATTTAAACCATACACAACACATCGAAAATCATTCCCCACACACACACACACACACACACACACACACACATATATAGGAGCGGTTCAATGGACAACTATTTAGACACATAAAAAAAATACCTCATAGTTCCTGATCAAATTTTGATGATCCGAATCGCTCAATGTAATCAAAACGTGATTTTAATCGTTGACCAAATTTATAGAAGAAGGATACTAAATACAAGAGTTGACCAATTTTTTTTTCTTTCTTTTTTTTTTTCTGTTAAATTTTCTTTCTTCGAGGTGTGTGAATGTAATTAATTGGTTGGAATGGATACCTTTGTAGTTCTCATTCTAGCTTCTCCTAAGTTGATTGATATCGTATATATAATTTTAGAAAGGAAACATATGTAATTACATTCATGGATTGCTAACTAAGAATTCAAATTAGTCAAATTCAGGAGTGAAATTCTTTGACAATATTTTGAAAAGCCATCGCCACGTGTCGCATTTAGGTTCATTCTCATGAAACGTCATTCTACAATACTATATAGCATAGATATAGATGGCAACAAGAAGGTTCGGTTCCCAGTTACTACCCTTAATTACACCATTTTTATTTTTTTTTGAAAATGTCAATTTCATTTCATAATAAGCCCGAAGGCAAACAGATTCCATTAAAGATACAGGAATGAACCAAAACTACCAAGACTTCGACACAGGCACCCCCCCCGTAGTAGCAGGACCGACGAAACGCCTAGATTAGGAACCAATCTAGGTCCAGGTCTTAGAGAATCCCAATGGATCCCAGCTCAAACCCGAGAAAGCGCAAATGGAATCTGGATGACAACACGGCGAAGGGCAACCGATCTAACTCACATTATGCACAGCCGAAAACTAACAGACATCTACAAAACACAAAACAAACTAAAAAAGAAAAAAAAAACAGCTGGATAGAAGCCCAATACACTGAGAGACCCACTGATTCGGCCCATTGAGTTGCCCCACTGAGTCGCACCACCGAGTTGCTGAGTGAGACCGAGTTTGCTGTCAAGCTACTTCCCCGGTACAGGAACCAAGCTCCATAGCCGCCGCCGTCGGCCTGTGGAGTTTTTATTCGCCAGAGGGGGCACAACCCACCCAACATCAACCAACGGTCAGATCTGACCAAAAAAACGGACCCACGGTGAGGGGAGAAGCGAGGTTGAGAGCGGTGGAGAGGAAGGTGGGAAGTGATGGGGGTAGGAGATGAGGAAGGAGTGGTGGGGGAGATCGCGACAGTGATACGACAAAGGCGGCGGAGAGGTTGAGGGAACAAGATCCGACTCTGGAAGCTGGCCTGGGATTGAGGGTGGGTGGCCGGCAAAAGATGGAGTGGGGGAGGTGGGCCATGGAGGGCGGCGACCCCACCTCCCCGCAACAGGAGGCGAGTGAGGGAGAAAACGGGAGAACTGTACTGATTCAGAGAGAAAGGGTAAAAATAGGAAAAGCCCTAACTAGGTAGGGAGACGATAGGGACGAAACCCTAAGAAGATAGGGATGAAACCCTACTCCATTTGTGTGTTAGATATATGCATAGTTTAAATACAAAATTGTCTAAATTATTCTAAATTCTAGGGGTACAAAAAAATTACTTAAATTTTGCAACAGTCCTTTCGCTATCAATGATATATTTATCGTTTTAATAACTGTCACAAAAATCTTAATCATGTGTCAACGGCCAATTGAGCTGATTTGCTTAATCAAGCCTCTAAATAAAGTGATAGATCGATCTGATTATTAAGATGCGATTTAATATGATAGATCTGATTTTTTAATCAAGCTAGATAAAGGGGTAGAACTAATTAAGTGCATATTATTATTATACATCCATATCTATTGCAACAAGAAAATTTAAAACTCAATCGATCACTTTGGCAAAAGTCAGGATTTAAAATTGTGTTCGATGCTATTACAATACGTACAATCTCTATTATAAAATAGAAGGGTGTGTGGACAAATTGCTGCAACGGCTGTAGTGTATTCTCCCACTTCCCGGTTAAGTGTCTATGATTTTCACCTAAAGCACACAACTGTCATCCCCTTCCAACAGGGATGCGTAGTGCCGTAGGCACGGGCTAACACTAGTACATTTATAATAGAACTTGGATAGGCGAGTGTTAGGGTTCTAAAAGATCACGCTTGATGAGCAAACCCTTATAGTTTTACCAAAAAAAAATAGTGTCATTATACGTACAATCTAGAACTTGGGTATGGCGATCACCTAGCTCATCCTTTCTTCGGTCCTCCTTGGCCGAGGGTGTGTAAATGCGACTCAACAGAATATTAGACGGCTACTACTTGAGGGGAAGTTATTGGAAGATATAAACAATTAAAAACTGACACAAACATAAAAAAAAGACTAACAAAAAGGGACAGAGGAAGTAGCATAGTTCATTTGGGGTACTTAAATTCCATGCGCGTCTTCAATAAATTTTCTCTATCTCTCTCTCCACGATTACACTTTGAAATATTCCTCAAAATTCAAACCAAACAAGCCTTACAAAGCTAAATTGAAGCTCACAGAGTAGACGCGGCCCATATAAAGAGAGAGAAAGAGACGAATAAATGAAGGTAAATTTCCCTTATACCTCATGAGGTTTGGATCATCTACAATAACTCCCTCCACCTACAAGATTTGATTCGATGCTTTCGAGGCTTACATTCTTATTTCAATTAGCTCTGTCCCCTATTGCAGAATACCTTCTTAAAAAGTAAGTACTTATTTCACATTTTCAAACTTAAAAATAATGTAAATGAAAAATAATTTTTTAATTTTTTTTGCACCATATAAAAGATCGTATCGAGATCTTTCAAACAAGATCGATATTACCTATTTTTAGATTTCATTAAGCCAATTATTTTTTATCTTAAAATTGCCTTCTTAAAAAATAAGTATTTAAAACCCGTCCTGAAGTTGGTAAACAAAAAGTCTACAGTCACTGCACGGTAGCCACCGCTTTAGTTTCGCCTCTATAAATTCACAAAACATACCTATCGATTTCCGTTTGAGCTGTGTAACGACCCGGATTTTTGCCCTATTTTTTTTTCGAATAAAGTAATTGATTTTAATCAAATAAGTCTATAGTAATTGATTAATTATGTAAAAGTGTTATTAGATTAAACCAAAATCTAGATTATTATTTTTCGTAATCAAAAATTTGTTTAGCAAAATTTTAATTCAACTTGGAACGAGCGGTAATTTTATCATTTATAAAATCATTTAAAGAGTATCGTTTGTAATAATAAAATTATCTTAATTATAATTATCTAGTAGATATATACAAATAAAATTAATTTAGTCTTAATTATCTTACTTTTAATTTATGTTAATTGCATGCATGCAATCCTATCATCCCTCCCTCTCCTACTCAGTCTCTAACTCCTCTCGGAGCACGAAAACCGTCCATAATTCGTCCATTCCGAAACCCGATAGAATACAACCTCTTTAAAATTCAATTTCAATCGAAACTCTTCAAATTCTCCTATATATACCCTAGTATGTCGACCCTAGGGCACACCACGAAATTTACCACGCCCCACCTGTCCAGAAAGGAGAGAAAAACAGGAGAGATTGGAGCTCCAATAAATGGAGTTTTGGAGAGAGAAAGTGAGAGAGAGAAAAGTGGGTTTTGTATCGACGCCCAACCAAAACCCAAATTGACCGTTCCAAATTGTCATCTCAATCCCAAGCATCGCTAAACATCATCTAATTCGGACCCAAGGTCTCCCGATCGAAGAAACCGAAGTCGCCGTCCAAAAAAATCCAAGTTTCGGTTTGTGGATCAATTCGATCCAATCGAGGTAGTATAATCTCTCCCAATCACTCCTCTAAGTATAATTATTATTTTTAGGCATAAACCATCGTCCCACATGGATCCATGCATTGAAAATAGCAAGAAAAACCAAAAAAACGTTTTCTGCCCCTGACCTTGCGGCCGCAATCTTTGGGCAGCAAGAACCAGAGCCGAGTTAGCGGCGGGAGGCCCAGCCGCAAGGTTGACTCGGTCAGACCTTGCGGTTTCAACTGTTTTGGTTCGAAATCGTTTTGCGATCTTCTAAACTTGATTTTCGATCCCCGAACTATTTTTCCTAGACTTTTCACACCTCAAAGATCATAACTTGTTGAGATCATATTTTTTTTATTTAATTATCTATTTATTAAATTATTTATTAGTTATCGTTCAACGTTTACAAACGAAAATTAGTTACGACCTTTCAAACAACGTTTTAACACTCAACTAATTTTTCTTAGACTTCTTGAATCTCAATCACAGTAACTTGTTAAATTAAATATTTTTTTATTTAATTCACTATTTATTATTATTTTTAAAGTAATTCCAATCAAAATTACTTTACGATCGTATAAACTTCATTATAAATGCCCGGATAATTTTATCTAGACTCCTTACTGTCCAAAGATGAAATTATCTCAGTCTCAACATTTATTTTTATAATTAATTATTTATTGTCTATTTACTTCACTTTCGGTCACTTTAATTAGCGGTTTCATGTAAAATTAATTCTTCGACCCTCCGAACCCAACTTTTGACACTCAACTGATTGTGTGGGACTTTTAGGACTTTTATTAAGGCCATGTTAATTATTCTAATATTTTTATCTAATTAATGTATTTAATTAGTGTTTAATAAATCTAATTACTTTGTAATAATTATTAAAAGCTTGGAAAATATTTATTAAAATTTATTATAAGAATCCTACTTCATTATTTGACATGGTGGCTATACAAGAATAAGGGCAACGGCCCATCCATAAAAGGTTGTGTGATTGCATCGTTCGTTAATTGTTTTAATTATTGTTTGATTTAATTTATTGTTGCTCCGACTCTTGATTTGATTGCTAGATTGGACCCTAGAGACATGGGGTGGTATGCGAATAGAATTCATTTAGACGATACTAGATAATGGATGAATTGGAAAGTTTTACTTTTAGAATGCCTGCAGGCGAGAATTTGAGATGTGATGAGATTTGTGATGAGATTGAAACTGGCGAGAGTCCAGTGATGAATTGATAGATTGGCGAGAGTCCAGTGATGAATTGAAACTGGCGAGAGTCCAGTGATGATTGTGGAAGCGGTATATAAGATAAGCGAACCCTAGTCATGATTCAGGCATGATAAGCTTACCCCTTGTTGTAGTTATTGGGGTGCACACTCGGTATATAACTTAGGTGTACCTACGACAGCAAAGGGAAGTGACCTCATGGGACCGAGCATGGCTAGCGGTTGGGGAGGAAAGATCCCGCGGAGGAGATCTTAGATTTCACGATAGGATGATGGATAGTAATGAACTGGCTTATGTGAAAAATCATTGTTTTACTTCTTCATATCATTTTATCCTGTTGCTTGCTAACTGTAAAGTAAGAGGGGTAGTTGGGTTGGATTATTCTACTGGGTGATTTATCACTCACGGATACGTCTGTATCCTGGAAAATCGTTTGCTTCGGCGATCAATTTGCCAGATGGCGCAGGATTCAAAGGAGGGGATTCAATGATGTGCGGTTCGACGCGAAAGGAATATTAGGAACGAAGATCGAGTATGCTTGGAATCTGTATCAAGTCTAGAGTCAGCTCTGAAGTTAATTTATTTTGAATTACTAAATCTATCTTGAGTTTGTAATAATTAAACTTTATGCAGGAAATTATATTTATTTAGCAAATTTTCCTAAATAATTATTTTATTTTACCTCCGAAAAATCGGGGCGTTACAAGCTGTTTTTTTCAGGGCCCCCATAAATAAATATTTTAAAATTTATAGATATTTTTTATATTTTTGTGGGGCCCACTAGGTGTGCGGTGGACATATTGAGTGTTAGGGATGCAGTAAGAGGATACGTATCCTACGATTTGTATGGTCTCCTTCGGAGAATGATACGTATCCCATCATGTATCCTTTTTGTATAGAAATCATACGATACGACCGTGTATCCTACGATTTATACGCGTATCCTAATTCTGTACGTATCCTATGATTACTTATTCGAAAAAAGTCGGACCTTATTTCAAGAAGTTGAACCCCAAATGCACTAATTTATGCCCTTTGATCTAATTATGTCATATTTCAAACCATTTGATAGAAGGATGATGCTATGGTGTTCCCGGTTATTTTGGGGACACCGTAATTTTTGGCATAATAGAACCCTTACAAGCATAACAAAAATCATTACAAGTATAATAAAACTATAACATGGCATAACCAAGGCATAACTAAAAACCAATCAAGGCATAACCAAAAATCAACCAAGGCATAACCAACCAAGTTATGCATTGTTATGGTTTTGGTTATGCTTATAATGGTTTTGGTTATGCTTGTAATGAATTTGGTTATGCTTATAATGGTTTTTTTATGCCAAAAGTTACGGTGTCCCCAAAATAACCGGGGACACCGAAGTCATTCCCTTGATGGAAATTCAATCTCAATGTAGGGTTTGTATAAAAGAAAGAACCCCACTTCGATTGTGTTTTGTCTGACTTTACTTTTCCTAGCGAAGGGAACATAATGTAAGAAGCATAGACTTGAAATTTTGCATTTTAATTTTTTTTAAATGTAAACTACATAGTTTGTTAGTGTTATTAAGTGTATCTACTTTTTAATTATATAGTAATTATGGTTAACGCTATTGAAGCATAAATTAAATTTAGTATTTTCACAAAACTCCAATTGACAAAACCCAAATATTATAGATATTATTGAAAAAGATATAAATAACTAGTTTTTAGAAATTATAAAATATTTAGCTCTAGAAGCTCTAAAATATCCTTGTGAAATATCTAGAGTTTTTTTTTTTTGTGACAAGTAGTCACATTGTAATTCTAGAATTATCTCAAAGTTTATGTTATATGAAAATATCTTTGTATTAGAGTCTTCCATGGAGTAGTACAAATAGGGATAGGTTCTAACCATTTTGTATCAAGCCAAAAAACAGTATGAGTTCAAGTGCAATGTAAATACTCTCATTCTCCACTCTTGTCTTTAGTATTCCTCCTCTTCCAAAAATATTATCCAACTACGCAATAGAAACTCCAACTCTTTCAACAAACGTATTTTAAGATACACGATATGTATCTCGATACGAACTATATAAATGAAAAGCCGATACACGATACGTATCCCAATTTGAAAATATTGGTCCCGTGTAACAACAATGCGAGGCTTTCGTTTGTTTGAAGCAAACTCGTGTTCTGGTTTCTGCACACCCTTGTTGTAAGGTTGAATCAATAAATTATCTTCTCCCCGGTCAGAATGCTCAATTAAGTTTGCTGAGTGGGAAGCAATATCGAAACAAGTCAGAGTAGGTGCCTACTTTGACAAAAAATTGATAAGATTAAGCCGAAACAAATCCGAAAGAGAAAAAAGAGAAGTCTTTTCTTTCTCAAGCCAAACAAAGGAAGAGTCTTTTCCATTTCTTTTTCCATAGGTAGCAAAGAAACCCAAGGAAAGACTAAAACACAAAGCATACCGATGAGAGACAGAAGATTACTCTGCGAACAAATTGGGCAACTTTGAACTACTTGTCATTTCCATGATGCCAATGCAAATGCCACCCTCGTCGAATAACGGCAGGCCAAGACAAGACTGAACGCCGCACTCCATGGCCTCGTCCTGCCGAGGCCATTCTTTGCTTGAGTAATGGTGGATGCTAGGACTCGACTCGGGCAGCCTACCTCGAAAGACCCGCCCCGGGAGCCCGAGCACATCATCGTTCTCACTGCTCACCCCAACTTCAGTTGTTGCGATAACAATTGGTACTTGGTCAAACTCCTTTGTAATCCATATAGTGCAAATGGATTATCTTTGCAAACGAGCCATTTTTTGTCACCATCCGTGACGGGTACCCATAGTTGAACCGGTAGTCAATAATTGTGGAGCAGGAGTCCTTCTAGCACATATTTGAAATTAAATCAACTTGCAACTTATCATTTTATTCACACCTGAACTAAAAAACCTAGCAAAGTTTCCCTTCACGTTTCCAAAAGTATAGTCCATTTTTCACCATTAGCGTAGTTGAGAAAATCGACGGCAAAATCCTCCTTGTCGGCCATTGTAGGATAGGATGAGAGAGTTGCAGAGATGAATCGAGAGAGAGAGAGAGAGAGAGAGAGAGAGAGAGAGTTGCAGAGATGAATCGTGAGAGAGAGAGAGAGAGAGCGCGCGCGCGTGCGAGAGTATTGTCTAGGGCTCAATGGAGTGAAGAGAGATATGAATAGAGAGAGAGAAAGAGTATTGTCTACGGTATAGAGTGAAAGAGAGATCCGATTCCGCATGTTTGTTGTGTTGGAAAATTGAATGGATTGGAGGGCCTTTACTTCCCCAGAATTATGGTGGGGGTTACCTCTATTCATTGTGGGGGTTATTCCTCCATTCATTCTGCCATTTACTCCACGAATTGAAGGCCAGGCAGCTGTGCAATGGTCTTGCTCTACCTATATAAGGAGTATTTCACAGCATAGTTCCACACCAATTCATGCACCAATTCACAAGCATTCTGATATAGTGAGAGAGAGACAGACAGACGCTGAGTTAGTTCGCTAAGACGTTCTTCGGTGGTATTCCGACGTTTGTGGTCTGAGTCGGATCAATTTTGGAAGACAGATGCTGAGTAACTTCAACACCCTCCGATAGGCGATGAATCTGTTTTAAGGATACCGTGTGAACACGGATTTCAATTCACAAATCCATTCTGTATTTCGGTTTGCATTTCAATTTTGTAATTTCGTTATGTTGTAATTCTGTTCATATGTAAACGTAATAGAATTTGTATTCTGGATTCCCGATTTGAACATTTTGGATAACATGTTGTTGTTAAGGAAAGGAAATGGTGGAGATGGTCGGAATCCGATGAGTTGCCAACGGACGGAGCGAAAGCTCGTTTTTTGTTTGTAGTTCAGTTCTACAAACCTGGTTTTTTATGTGTACTAAGAATTATTGTTTTAAGTAAGAATTGAAGTTCAAAGAGAAATGAAGTGGGAGCTGGAAATGCTCTCAATACCGAACAAGACAAAGGGGAGGATGTTGTTAACAGTCAACCATGCTTGTTGAGGTGTGCCCGGCCTCCCTATTAGATTTGTTTACTTGGTGGCTCGGTATGGGTCTTAAAAATCTAGAGAAGTTTTTATGGGAAACAATCTTGCATGCCACGACTTGGTCGTTATGGTTGGTAATGAATGATATTGTATTCAACAACGCATCATGGCAGGTGGAGGTTCTTGGAGAATTAATTAAAACCCGGGTAGCAATGTGGGTTAAGGTGAAATTTGATATTAAGGTACACTTGGTGGAGAATTTTAAGGGTTATCTTGATGGCATGAGGAAGGTCAAAGTGTGATTATTTTTGTATGGGTTGTGGTCCAACTTTCGGTTGGATGGTTTCTTTGGTTTTCTCTTTGTTCTAAGCTTGTGTGCTTAGCGAGTTT
>BPLS01026924.1:0-13502 GCA_019656275.1 Rhododendron kiyosumense
GTGTATGTTGTGAGTAGACATGAGCTTGTCTAGTGATCCGATAGGTAATATTGTGACTCGTATCCTCGCGCTTCATTTTGTTAAGTTCCCTAGGTTTCTTTGGCACTCATTCTATAAGATTCTCGTTAAGAACCCAGCGGGTGATGTGTCGAGAAGCCAATTGTGGTTTCGATATGTAGAGAAGGACGTTGTGATACACTTAGAGTAATAACATGAACTTAAGGTAGATATCAATGTGCGATGTGACATGTTTACAAGTTTGTATTACAATGTGAATTTGGGAAATGTTGCCTGCTTGTACATTGAACGAAGGCTTATATGTGTGTATGCTTGAATTGAGAATTTGAATAAAGGGCCCGCAACGCAAGGTGTGGTAATGTAGAAACCCAAGTGAAGAGAATTCACTGCCATGCAAGGGGTGGTAACACAGTTGAATCTCTCTCCCGGGTGAAGAGAATTCACTGTCACGCAAGGGGTGGTAACACAATTGAATGTCTCCCCTGGATGAAGAGAACTTTGATTGATTTTAGAAGTTTATGTTGAAGTTTGGATTGTTTGTTGCTTGGGATTGTGGCTGTTGAAAAAGAGAATGAACAGTTAATTCTATCAAGGTTTTATTGAAGAAAGGAATTTGGATTTTGAAAAGACTAAAAATCCTCCGGTATTCTTGAGCGAATCAACGGATCTGGTATTTGGGCACAAATCAACGGACTCCGGCATGCATGCTCAAATCAACGGAGCTTGATCTGTGATGGTCTTGAGTTTTCTCTAAATTGTTTTGGAAACAAAAAGGAAAGTTTTATGAAATAAAGTTCTAGGGTGAATGGTATGAAATGAGGAAGTGATTTATGGCATTCATTCGAAAAGTTATGAGATGGTTGGACTATTGTTATTATTTGTTTGGTTGGTGTGAGTATTATTGCTACTTCTAGTCGACGTGTTGATGGTTAGAGTTATCTCTAAGATGTCCGAAATCTCGAAGTCAAATCGTTAGTTCATTTTGGTAACTCCTCTTGTATCTCATGTCCTTCATTGAAACTCATTCTCTCCTATTGCATGTTTTATCCCATTTACATATAGCTTGAGTATAGATTTTTCTACTGGGCTAGTGTAGCTCAACCTATCATTTTCAGGTAAAAAAAGCATGGAAGTTGGCTTGGCATGCATCTCATGCTTGTTGACCATATGTCTTGAAGGTATAAATGAGGAATTAAATTTGCTTTTGAAATGAAAATAGTAATCGGGAGAATGATTCATGAAAACTGTAATATTATTTTGGCATTTGTTTAACTTGGGCTTCGAGCCAAAATTGTAACTTTGGAATGTGACTTGAGAATGGAAAAAGATATGTCTTTTGGGTATTATCGATACTACAATAATGATATCATTTATTGTAAACGATTATTATTTATGTTGAAAATCGAGGGCGTGACAAATTGGTATCAGAGTGTTAGGTTTGAATACCTAGAGACCGTGGGGAGACTTAGTCTCATGGGTTCAAAAATAAAAAATATAAATCGTTGCTTTTTTTTTTTTTAACAAAACATGTGTGTGCTTGCATGACCAACATTTGTTCACCGATGTGGCTTTGCATTTACATTTACTCGGATAGGTAGAATGTTGGTGACCCGTGTTTGGGAAAAATGAAAGTTTGGCCTGTGCGTAGCATATATCACAGCGTTTATTGCTATTGTTGTTATTTCCTTTAGTAGTCTCTTTCTTGGATTCTATGTGGTAAAAATGCCGTTTTAGGTGAACTGGAAAGTCGTGAAGGACTGTAGTGGCTATTGTTGCGACTGTTGTTGCGGTTATCGTTATTGTTGATAGTGTTGATATTGAACCATTCGTAGTAAGGTACCTTTTTAGATGACATATTTGACGAGAAAGAATCTGAAAGGTTGAGATAGTTGTAGTGCTTGTGCGTGGTGGCGAGGCCGACATATGAGATATCTGTTAATATGTAAAAAAAGTGTTAGACTATTAGAAAGATTTGTGAGCTTAGTGTTTGATATGTTGTATTCAAATTGCGCTGATTATATATAAAATTTTAAATGCTTAAGTAGATTTTATGTGACGTGAGATGCGTTAAGTGTAAACGAGCATAGGGTGGCATCTTTGTTATGATCGAAGAGGAAAGGAGAAAAGAGAGTGCATGTTGAGGTGTGACAGGAGCCATAGTTTGTCCAGGAAGTGAGTGAGATATATCATAGCTAGAGGAGTGAGCTAGTGAATGTCTTGAATGTGTTTGAGGGATAAGGCCTTGTTGTGATAATAATTGTGGTTTGTCATAGTTATGGTAGTCATTGAGGTAGTGATTTTGAGTATAGGGTGAGACACGTTGAGCCTTCGTAAAGAATTGTAAGTATTTGAGGTTGACTTAGAAAGATGAGGGCTATAGCTAGGGTGTCTAGATATAGTCTGTGTCTTCTGGACACCCAAGCGACTATCGATGAGATCCAATTGGAAGAGGCGCTTGATCACCGCTCTTTCTAGATGGAAGTCTTGGAAAGTCAATTGGACACTAGGATTGTGTATAGGGACTAGATTTCTAGGCATGAGAAGAGTTATAGTGTTGTAGTTGTCATTGCTGAGGTGAATGTCGGGATGGTGTTGTTATAGCAGATTGATAAGAGATAGTGAAGACATTGTTTGGTGAGAGGGACAACAAGACTTGAGGCGAACTGTATCAACGTGACTGGAGTTGAGTGATTGATGTAAGTGTGTGGTGATAAGTTTGATTAAGAAGGATTAAGAAATAATATTAGTGATAGCAGAGATAATGATGGTAATGGAAGCTGTTGTTCTTGAGGTTGAGTGTAGATGTGGCGAATGCCTTTGAGGGATATTAAGGTTGACATGATTACTTAGTTGAAAGAAAAATGGTGAGCTATGAAACTCGTGGTGAGCGAACTGTTAGAGGATGTTAGTGCGAGAGAGATTGATTCTTAAGTGGCGAAGTAGTTGGAGTCTTAGAATATAATGAGAAGTATAGAAAGGTTGTTTGTAACCCCGGAGTCTTGTGGGTATCTAGGGATAAGTTTGTCAATTGGTCTGTATTAGTGTTTGAGTTTTAGCATAAGGATATTTGAGAGTACTAGATGTTTGTGGGTACAACTATTACACACCTTGTGCAGGTGCACTAGTGATGAGATGTTGATAGGTCATAATATTGTTAAAGTAGAAGAATGATTAGAATTGATAATATGTGTAATGTGGAGTGATGTTTAAGATAATGAATGAGAGAAATATGTGATTTCGTTTTGACTAAATGAATGGAAATGCTTGTGATTGGTAAAGTGAATAGACGTTATGTGAGGCATTACGAGATTGAAAAGAACGAGATAACTGTTGGGCTTTTTAAAGCCACAAATTGTGAAGCATTGGATACTTGGTGAGTCCGTTGGACACTCTATGATTCCGTTGGATATGAAGTGAGCTTGTTAATATGTGAATATGTTTGGTGTTGTGTGAGCTATAAAATTATGTGGTTGGTTTGTTGGAATATTTCACGTGCGAAATTTGTTGCTATTTAGCTTAAACTTACATGTTTGACTTGTTATGTGGTCTAAAATGCGTGAAGTTTGCCTTTAGTATACAATGTAAAATAAACAATAAAGCATATGTGGGTATTCGTTATGAGAAATTATTTTTGTGTAGTTGAAATCAGATGGGTGTCTTTTCTTGAGTAGCAACAGTTTTACGCGAGGAGCTAAGTTTAAAAAAAAATGGTGGATTTGAGAGTCATGGGAATGGTTCCAATACTATGTCATGTTGAGTAGGTAAGAGGGACACATTTCTATAGGAGTGAATTAGGATTTCTCAAATAGGAGTTTGTAGTGATGATGAATGGGATGAGAGATGTAGAAAAGTGTTAGAATCTTGGTTGTGCTTGAATGTTAGAAGGACGAAAAGACATTTAAGGTTTGTGTAGAGTTCATAAGAGAGGGTGAGTGGATAGAGGTGTGAATTGGAGATCGCAACTAGCAGTTCGTTTTATATACGTTTGGTGTTGGTATCTATCCTTAGCACTATTAATAGAATTGGATCGATCGTGAGATGCATTTACTTTTGGAATTAAAGAGGATGTCAATAGCTTGGAGACGTAAGAAGTTCGATTATGGAGAGTTGGTGTTATAACTGAGCAGAGGGTGATGATCATCGTGAGGTCAAATGTAACGCCCCGAATTTTGGTACGTTAAATAAAAATTTTATTATAAAAACGAAGCGAGTCCAGCTCGTTATTACATCATAAACCTTACAAAAGTAGTTTTATTCAAATAACAGAGGGATCTAAGGTTCCTAACTACAGCTCCTCTTGCTTCTCCATCCTAGCCAGCTCCTTGGCTCCAAATGCCTCCAAGATGAAGAGTTCGCCATGTTCGTCTATCAAGTCTAACATATTATACCGGCGTCGCCACCCATATAATATGCCAGGGTCACCAAAAAGGCAACACCATGAGCTACGAAAGCTCAATAGAGTAATCCCATACCCGCTAACCCATAACTTACAAACAAACGATCATAGGAGTCAAACTAATAACGATAACACATCCACATTCTTGATCTAACGTTGGTGTTCAAGTTTCTCTTTGTTTCTCCTACGCGACTCGTTGTAGACCGTGTCAATCATTTCCATTTACAAAAACATCTTTCAAAAACATTTGCATTGGCTCCGTACCGCAGATAACCAAGCCTTTCAAAATCTTTAGCATTGGCTCCGTACCGCGGATAACCAAGCCATACACACCCAACCTCGGTTCCGCCGTTCTGGGTTCCCGAGTATCCTCACAATGGTTCCGCCGCACCGGGTTCCCATTGGCACACATTGTATTGGCTCCTCTCCGCGGATAACCAAGCTATACCTCACCATGGTTCCGCTGGTCCGGTTTCCCATGGGAACACACACAACCTCACAATGGTTCCGCTATTTCGGATTCCCATTGGGACACACACACACACTTACGTAATACCCTCGAGATGGTCATTACGTAGTTTCGAAAATATTTCCATCCTCGGAAAAACACATCTTTCTAGTTTAACCACACCCTAGGTGCCATGTTTCTACTTTCCCGATTTTCGTGTCTCGTTCTCATGCAAGACTCCGCGGTGTAAGACTTTACATACCAACATGCATTTCATTCCAACAAGATCATCCAACTCTATAATATATCATAAGTAATACAAGCTATCTACGCATGCTCATAACTGTCGTAAAGATCAAAATACGAATACTTACGTTCAAATGTGAATTTATCTTTCTTTGGAATTAAATCTTCTTCCTTTTTGGAAAGTTTAAAAGAACATATGTTTTGAAACGATACTAGAGTTAGAAGGGTAAGATTAAACTACCTTGATCCGAAACTAGTCGGGGCCGAATAAGCAAGTTGAAAAAAAAATCCTACGGGCGGTGAAACTTCCGAATCTGGACCGAACTTCGGACGGCAGTAACTCAGTCAATCTTTGGCCGAATAGAGTCGTTCTTGGGTCGAAATCAAAGTTTTTGAAGTGCTCTACAACTTCCGTGAAGTTAATCCTAGAAACGACTTTAGGTTGGAGAAAAATGGGGGTAAAGCAAAAGACAGTAAGCTGGCTGGAATTTGGAATCCGAAATTTTACTAAATTTCGGATGCCAATAACTTGGTCATTTCTTAACCGATTGGGGTGGTTCTTGGGTCTAACTTCAAGGTTTCAAAGTTCTCTACAACTTTCCAAAAGAAAGTTGGTTCTAAAAACTATCCTAAGCAGGAGAAAACTGGGGATTTCCGAAGTGACAGTAGGCTGCCCAGAAATAATTTTTAGAGAGAAGGAAGAGCAAACGCTTGAGGTGTGAGTTTTGAAGCTTGGAATGGCTTCTATTTATAGGCAAAGCCTTGGCCCTCTTCTCTCTCTCTCTCTCAGTCTCACTTTGACACTTGGCATGAATCTTGGAAGATCAAAGGCAATCCTAGGCTTGCATGGCTATTCTTGTACCAAGGATTTGATCTTGGATCAATTGAAGGGTGGAGATGAGAATTGTACAAGATCTAAGGGTTTAAACCATTGAAAGGTGTATAAAAGGGTACAATGAAGTTAAGATTTGCTTTGGAAGAGAAAAATCCCATGGATTTGAAGTACACTGGAAGATCAAAGGCCAAGTACTAATCAAATCTCTCTCCCTCTCTCCTCTCCCATTTGGCTCTCTCTCTCCCTCTCTCCTCTCTTGCTCTCTCATGGTACATATATATGTATATAATGCAAGCAAACAATAAAATCTAAGTACTTTTTGTACTTAAGATAAAAAATAGCCCTTAAAGGCTAGGATTCTCCTTTAAACCATAAATTGAGCACATGGTACTTAGCCCAATAAATAAACAACCAAGTACTAACTTAATATATACATAAGTACTTATGTATCAAGGAAGAATCAAAATCCAATAAAAATAATACCAAGGGTACTAATGAAATCTTAGGATTTAAAGGCTACTAAGTACTTTCCAATTAAAATAATGGGTACTTTGGCACATGGGGTTAAAAGAAAATATTAAATTAATCAACACATATACTTGGGTGGAAGAACAACCTATTACCCAATGGGTAAAAATTTCCCTAACTTCTATTATCCAATGGATAATAGTTATTAGGTCACTTTTAATATTAAAATAATGAAAAAGTACTTTAAAGTAAGTATACTTTTTAATATAAACAAATGAGATTCTATTATCCAATGGGTAATAGTTTCCCTAACAAGTATTGTCCAATGGACAAAGAATAAAACTAAATTGATTAAAAGAAAAAGAATATTAAAATTCTTAGTCTAGGGTTCAAAAGGTTCAAAAGTTTCAATGAGGGGCAAAATGGTCATTTTGCGGTTAGGGAAAAGTAACTAGATGGCTTCCTAGTTCGATTACTCCAACCGGATGGTCAAAAGCTAGTTAGGCTTGCTAAGTAGGCTAAAGGGCAAAGAAATCAAATTTGAAGGGCAAAAACGTAATTTTGACAAACCACAAGGAAATTAAAATAAATTTCAAATATTTAACGAAATTTTTAACGACAAAAAATCAGGGTCGTTACATCAAATCATTGGATTTCAGGTTTCTTGGTGTTTTTTACCGTAGAGATTATTCGAGATTTTCTAGATTGACAGTTGGCATTGATTAGAAAAAAAAAGAAAAAGAGAACATGAAATTTAGAGTTTGGGGAAAATGAGAGGGTATAAATAGTTGAATCTCGGAGTGAGTGTTAGAATTTGAGTGTTTGTGAACGTTGAGATTTCAGGGGAGCGATTAGAGGTGAGTGTAATTCTTGAGGAGAAACCAGTGAGCATCCTAGGCATACGAGAATGACTGTTGAATGATAGGACCATACCGTTAGTGAGGGGTTTTGTATGGAGCCAAAAAGGTAGGGGAAAGTCTATGTAGTGAAGAGAGGATGAAGTTGTGATCGTGGAAATGTGGCATAGGGTTATGTAATGCAATTGGTGACTCAGTTGAATTTGGTTTAGCAAATTTCGGGGACGAAGTTTCTTTAAGGAGGGTAGGATGTAGAGACCCGTATTTTTCGAAAATGGTTTAAAGACTTTTACAAATGCTAGAATACCGAATAAATGGGAAAGTTATAAGTTTATTTGATTTAGGGCTTAAATGATAGGATTGATGTTTGAGGGAGTGTGTGTGTGTGTGATTTGTATATGTACTAGTATATATGTGTGAGTGTGTGTGTGTAAGGGATTAAAAATTCCATTTCTCTCTCTCTAATTCTCGGCTCCCTCTCCTTCGGTTCTCTCTCTCTCTACTCCTCCATCTCAAACTCACTCCCAAACTCGAAACCCACCAAGATCTTCCACCAAATCGTCTTCCTCAAGTGTTCTAGGCCACGGGTTGTGTTCGTTCAAGCTCGGAGGAGGTGTATTTCACTTGGTTTTAAAGTCTTTGGAACTAGGGCTTGCTTGAATAGCGTGAGCTTCGATCTTTGATCATTGAGGTAGGGATTTCTTACTCATTCTATGTGTTTATGAGTTGATTTCATGCTTTAATCGAGTTTAGATCATCAACCATTGCGTCTTCGAAAAGCTGTCGAAATCTACAGAAAATCGCCTATGGATCGATCCCTCATTCAAATCTGGACTTAATATGGATTTTTGCCCTAGGGGATCGATCCCCATTAGAGGAGGGATCGATCCCTCCCCTCTCTGGAAAATTCTGCTCACTTTTTGGATTTTAGTACAACTTCAAATGGCCGTAACTTCTTTGTCTGAGGTTCGATTCATGAAAAGTTTATATCGATTCGAAGGCCTTGAAGTTAGCTTTCATTTGCCATTAGAATCACCTTAAACCGATTAGTACACAAAAAGTTATGACTATTTGAGTAGAGGTGTATTATTCTGCCGATGTCTGTGATTATTACGAAGGTTGTTCTTGACCCGTGTTATGATTCCCTATATGATTAGGACATGTTGAGTCATTCTTGAGCATGATTGCATATATCCTAATGACTCATTGTTTGATCTTGTCTCTTAGCACTCATTAGAGCATAATACCAATGATGTTGGTTAAGAAAAATATACCGTAACGTCGATAAGAGTACCGTGGGCTATAAGGGATTAAGTGGTGTATGTTGTGAGTAGACATGAGCTTGTCTAGTGATCCGATAGGTAGTATTGTGACTCGTATCATCGCGCTTCGTTTTGTTAAGTTCCCTAAGTTCCTTTGGCACTCGTTCTATAAGATTCTTGTTTAGAACCCAGCGGGTGATTTGTCAAGAAGCCAATTGTGGTTTTGATATGTAGAGAAGGACGTTGTGATACACTTAGAGTAATAATATGAACTTAAGGTAGTTATCAATGTGCGATGTGACATGTTTACAAGTTTGTATTACAATGTGAATTTGAGAAATGTTGCCTGCTTGTACATTGAACAATGGCTTATATGTGTGTATGCTTGAATTGAGAATTTGAATAAAGGGCCCGTAATGCAAGGTGTGGTAATGCGAGGACTCTAGAGGGCCTGCAACGTAAGGTGTGGTAATGCGGAAACCCAGGTAAAGAGAATTCACTGTCACGCAGGGGGTGGTAACACAGTTGAATGTCTCCCCCGGATGAAGAGAACTTTGATTGATTTTAGAAATTTGTGTTGAAATTTGGATTGTTTGTTGCTTGGGATCGTGATTGTTGAAAAGGAGAATGAACTGTTAATTCTATCAAGGTTTTATTAAAGAAAGGAATTTGGATTTTGAAAAAAATCCTTCGGTATTCTTGAGCGAATCTACGGATCCGGTATTTAGGCACAAATCAATGGACTCCGGCATTCATGCTCGAATCAACGGAGCTTGACCTGTGATGGTTTTGAGTTTTCGCTAAATTGTTTTGGAAATCAAAAGGGAAAGTTTTATGAAATAAAGTTCTACGGTGAATGGTATGAAATGAGGAAGTGGTTTGTGGCATTCACTCGAAAAGTTATGAGATGGTTGAACTATTGTTGTTATTTGTTTGGTTGATGTGAGTATTATTGCTACTTCTAGTCAACGTGTTGATGGTTAGAGTTATCTCTAAGATGTCCGAAATCCCGAAGTCAAATCATTAGTTCATTTTGGTAACTCCTCTTATATCTCATGTCCTTTATTGAAATTCATTCTCTCCTATTGCATGTTTCATCCCATTTACATATAGTTTGAGTATAGATTTTTCTACTGGGCTAGTGTAGCTCAACGTATAATTTTCAGGTAAAAAAAGCATGGAAGCTGGCTTGGCATGCATCTCATGCTTGTTGACCATATGTCTTGAAGATATAAAGGAGGAATTAAATTTGCTTTTGAAATGAAAATAGTAATCGGGAGAATGATTCATGAAAACTGTAATATTATTTTGGCATTTGTATAACTTGGGCTTCGAGCCAAAATTGTAACTTTGGAATGTGACTTGAGAATGGAAAAAGATATGCCTTTTGGGTATTATCGGTACTATAGTAGTGATATCATTTATTGTAAATGATTATTATTTATGTTGAAAATCGATGACGTGACAAGGCTCAAACCCATACCAATGAAGCAAGATCAATGGCCACCAATAGTGACAAGTGGAACAACTAATCAAAGAAAACATGGGATTAGGAATGAAGCCTCTAAGGAAGTGAGTCATAACCTGGAGAATCGAAACCCTCGATTTTAGGCTGGTACTTCTATTTGCTGGCCTGTAACAGCCCGGATTTTCGGTAAATAAAAAATTCGTTAAATATTTGAATTTTATTGGAATTTGCTTTTAACTTTCTTGTAGTATGTCATAATTACGCTTTAGCCCTTGAAATTTATTTCTTGGCACTCTAGTCCTACTTAGCAAGCCTAGTTAGTTTCTAACCGACCAGTTGGAGAAACCAAGCTAGCAAGTCACTTAGTTACTTTTCCCTAACCACAAATGGACCATTTTGCCCATCATTGAACCATGTGAACCTTTTAACCCTAGACTAAATGTAGAGACCCGTAATTTTGGCCCGTATTTTTTTTTTTAGAAGTATTGTAATTATTAGTGAAGGCGTGACACGTGGAAATACGCATAGAGTCGTGGTTATATGATTAGGGGATCGATGTGACATTATTGCAAGTGCAAAGGTGTAAGTGTGAGAAGTATATGTATATGTATATATATGGACATGTACAAGGGAAAATTTCCCTTTCACTTTATTTTTTTTCTTTCTTTCTTTCTCTCTAATCTCATCCGGCTCTCTCTCGCCTCTCACCTCCCCTCAACTTCTCTCCTCGATTTCATCTTCTTAGAACAAGATTCCGGACAAAATCCGAGAATTAAAATCGTTTTACGGAGCGCGGGCTTTCCGGATATCCAAGAGAAATCATGATCGGACCACGTGGGAGTTCGGTTGACTTGGTCAAAGGGTCGGATTTTGCTCAAAACCCTTGAGGTAGGAATTTTTTACTCTTGTTATGCGTTTATAAGGTGTTTATGTACCTAGATCGTGCTTTGTTTCGTTGTTTGAGGTTGTGTATTCCATTTCCGAAAATCTGCAGAACAGAGCCTCTGTTTTTTGGGTTTTACACCTTCTTAAACTCATGATTGAATTTTGGTTTCTTCATATGAAATAGAGTAGACTTAGAGCCCGTTTTAATGCCGCTGGAATCACTCGAATCCGTTGAGAATTGAATTTATGGTGATTTTTAGAAAACTGGTCTGTAATCTGTCTCGTTTTCTTGGTTTCAGCCCATTTCGAACGGCCATAACTTTCTCGTCTGATGTCCGTTTTATACAAAATTTATATCGGTTCGAAGGTCTTGAGGTTAGCTTTCATTTGCCACCGGAATCGTCTTAAAACTCTTAGTACACAGAAAGTTATGATCATTTGAGTGGAGGTGTGTCAATCTGTCACGCAGATTCGTATCGCTTTGGTAAATGCCTATTTAACCTTCCTTGGACTCTAGATTTGACTAGGGTTCCTTCATACCTTTTAAGCTTCATTCACTTGTGCAACTTTTGGGACTAGAATCGCTTAAAAATATTAAGAACTTGATTTATTTTGATTTTTAGAAGATTACCCTGTAATCTGAAAGTCTGGGCAGCGCACGGAGCTGCGTTTTTCATTGTTTGCTATGGTTAAACGATGCTATTGGTTGTGGGTCCTTATGGGTCTAAAATATTGGTAAGTTGGTGAACTTTTGGCGTTAGAATCATTGAAAAATATTGAGTATGGAATTTTTAATGAATTGTCGAACACTGACTGCTCTCTAGGAAAATTTTGGTCTGTTGATTCTCGTTCGTCTGTTTTGACTCCCAATCACTTCTAACACATTTTGAACGTCGTTAAACCATCCTTACGCTTGATTACTCGAGTTCCAATGAGTTAATGATAATTTAAATTCCTTTGATGCCCGTTAAGCGTAATCTTAGTGTCGTTGTAAATGAAGTACGTGATATAGGATTGTTTAGGAGTACCGAAGGCTAAGTGTGACGTTGTGGGAAATATAGTTGGTAGACGTGAGCTTTTCTAGTGATCCAAGTGGTAGCACAGTAATGCGTGTCCGCGTAATTTGCTTATCCTTCGAACTCTTTTGGCTCTCGTTCCATGAGATCTAAGTATCAATATTAGTGAGTAGCATGTTTGTAGAGTGGCTATGGAGTCGGTACAATATTGTGATGTTCTGTTGTGATTGATCGTTTGGAATACATTGTAATGTGATTGTCGATGCGTGTTTGATCTATAAGTCGGTTTGATTGACGTGATCTATTGCGTCATGAGATTATGAGAAGTATTTGCTGAAGGGATTGTGTGATTGTTGGGATTCGAGTGACTGTAATTGAGAATTGGAATGAGGAAATGCTAACTACAACGCAAGGGGTAGAAATGCAGAGTTGTTGAGATTACGAGAAGTGTTGAAAAAGTTGCGAACCTATTGTGAGTACGTTTGATTGATGTGAGTTTAATAATATTTCTACATGACAAGTGAACGGTTAGGAATACTTACAAGCTGTCGGGAACTCTTTGGCCGTAGTCTGTCTTTCGTTGTAATAAACTCATGTTTCTCATGGTTCACTTATGAAATTCTTTCACTCCAGATGCATAACTCATCATATTTTCCAATAACTTGCGTATAGATTTCTCTACTGGGCTAGTGTAGCTCAACCTATCATTTTTAGGTATTTAACAAGGAAGTTGCATGGTGTGCATTGTGTGCCTGTTGATCGTGGGTTTCGAAGGTATAAAAGAGGTGGCAAATTGGCATTTGTTTGAAATTAGTATTCAAAAGAATGATCAAAGTAAAATGTAATATTATTTTGATATTTGTATACCTTGGGGTTTCGAGTTAGGGTTGTAACGTTTGAATTGAACTTTGAGGATTAGGGGAAAATATGTCATTTGGGTATTATCGGTACTTCATTAATGATTTTTGTTATTTAAAATGATTATTATTTATGCATTTAAATCGAGGGCGTGACACTAAAATTGATTATTCATTTTCTTTTAATTATTTTTGGTTTTATTCTTCACCCATTGGATGATAAATATTAGGGGAACTATTATCCATTGGATAATAGAAACCTAATTCTTTATTTTAAAAGGATTCAATGAGAGATTTGAATAAGTACTAATATTTATAAAAAAAATAGACTTTGTTAATTGCTTAAAAGGACGCTTTTGGATTATTTTATTATATAAGTTTCCTAGCAACTATTGTCCATTGGATAATAAAAGTTAGGGGATTTATTACCCAATGGGTAATAGGTTGTTCTTTCACCCAAGTACATGGGTTGATTAATTTAATCTTTTTCTTTAAACACATGTGGTGTAAGCACTATTATTTTATTATGTAAAGTACTTAGTACTAAGATTCCTAAAGTACCCTTTACTTATTTTTTGTTGTGGCTTTTGAACTACCTAAGGTTTGAAAGACTTAAATATGGCCTTAAGTACACATGTGCCTAATTGTTAGTTTATTAAGAAAATCTTGATCTTTTGATCTCTAGTACAAAAAGTACTTACTTTTTATTTGTTATTTTGCATTATATGTACTTATATATATATTGT
>BPLS01026925.1:0-17884 GCA_019656275.1 Rhododendron kiyosumense
TCTCTCTTCAGTGAGTTTCACGCTTTAAATTGTCTTCAGCATTTTTTTATTGAAACTTATTTTTATTTAATTTTTCGTCATAATTATTTTTTGGATTAATCCTTCATCTCGAAGAATAAAAAAAAAAGATGAAAATGTGGGCCAATGTTGAAAAAAGTTCAAATAAGACGATACTGTAGGCAAATAATACTTTAGTTGTTTGAATTTTTTTTCCCCGTTTACGAACTTTGATTTGCTTATCCTGTTGAGATGAATGATTAATCTAAAGAATAAAACGTGAATCTAAAAGAAATTCAAAAAAGACAAACAAAATTACTAAAAATTACTTTGGTTTACATTTTCATGTGTTTTTAGATTTCTCTTGTCAAGATGAATAATTAATTCCAAAAATTAAGACATAAAACTAAACAAAATTAACGAAAAGTAAAAAAATACTGGACCAAAAATTTAGGGGACAGGCTAAGGCTGTAAATGAATCGAGTAGCTCGAGACCTTGGCTCGATTCAACTCGTTAGGGCTCAGCTCGACTCGGCTCGTTTACTAAACAAGCCAAGCTTAAGCTCGAGTATTCGGCTCATTTACTAAACGAGCCGAGTGGAGCTCAGCTTGTTTGACAAAAGTTCGGCTCGTTAAAAAATGCTCGACTTGATTAAAAAGGCTCGTTTAATAAATGACTAAGCTCGGCTCGATTAGGCTCGAACCGAGCTCGAGTTCAAGTTTTTGACTCGTTACGTAAATGAGCCGAGTTCAAGCTCACTGAAACTCAGTTCGGCTCGGCTCGTTTTATACCCGTAGGACGGTCTCCTTTGGATCAAATCTCGGCCGAAACCCAGACAACTGGAGACGACGGGCTAGGATGACTTGGGCCGCTTGTAGCTAGACTTGACCTCAACTGATTTGGGCAATTTGTAATCTCTGGACTTCTTGTTGAAAATTCTTGAATCTCTTTCCAGCCAAACTAATACTATGTATTTTTTTTTTTTGAAAAATGGCAGCCAATGACGTGTTTTAATAATTAATACCTGCCAATGACATTTTCAGTATGAACAAATGTTCTCAGCATTTCCTTGGCGAGTATTAATTATCAAAACACATCATGAGCCTTCATTTTCCCTTCTTTTTTTTTTTTTTTTGGTACTATGTAATGTTCATTTATACTACCAATTAATTGCATGCATGGAGAAATTAACACAGGTCTAGAATGGAAAACCATATCAGTTGGGCCCACCTGTCCAATTGCTTTTCGACTCGTCTTAATAAGAGAGAATTAAAATAACAGAATATGATAAAACGGCTACTACTTCGGATCATAATGTAATATTCCAAACAAATTTATAATTAAATATTTTGTGAAATTGTTTTAATCGCATGTTAATTAGTGTGACTAACCTAATTTCGTGTATTATACATATGTAATATGTATAAAGGGCGAAGCTATGTTGAGGCTCGGGGAGCCCTGGCCCACCGACCATCTGAGTTTTAAAATTTTTATTTTATATATACTTGATTTTAAATATTATTGATAATTATTAGTGTATTGCTACTAAGCCCCCCGGAGTTAAAATTCTGACTCCTCACCCATTCCACACCAGCTCCTCCCCGCTGCTTCTCCTTTCCAAAAAAAAATTCTCATCCCCACCTCATGATCCATCCATGCACCCTCACCTAGAAAAATTACTCCGCCATTCATCTCCCATCTCTTATGTATACACACGTAACACACCATATACACGGGGTCGGCCCTGACGTTTGAGTTGCCCAAATCCGATCCCAAGCTTGGTTTGCCCACATACAACTGATACAAGTAAAAAAAAAAAAAACCAATGTGCATTTTGCTTTTAACTAGCTTGATTTACATTAAAAAATTGAAAATCAAAATATAACTCTGGTTATATTGCTTTATGAATATACACCCACAAAATTCACACATACACACCTGGACTATTGAATAATTTCACGCCACTGGTACTACGGAGGAGAGATAATGCATGAGATCAGGTTAGGAGGAAGAGGAAGATTGCATGACAGGGTTAGGAGGAAGAGGAAGAACGCATGAGGTTCATGGGTTAGAAGGAAGAGAAAGAATGCATGAGGCTCTTCCTCCTGACCCATGAGCCTCATGCATTTTTTCTCTTCCTCCTAACCAATGAGCATCATGCGTTCTTCCTCTTCCTCCTAACCCTGTCATGCATTCTTCCTCTTCCTCCTAACCTGATCTCATGCGTTCTCTCTCCTCCCTAGTACCAGTGGCGTGAAATTATTCAGTAGTCTAGGTGTGTATGTGTGAATTTCGTGGGTGTATATTCATAAAGCAATATAACCGGGGTACGTTATATTTTGATTTTGATTTTTTAATGTAAATCAAGCTAGCTAGTTAAAAGCAAAATGCACATTTTTTTTTTTGACCTGTATGTGGGCACTCAAGTTTGGGATCGGACTTGGACAACCCAAACGTCAGGGCCGATCCTATGTATATGGTGTGTTACATGTGTATACATAAGAGATGGGAGATGAATGTGGAAGTAATTATTCTAGGTAAGGTTGGATGGATCATGAGGAGGGGATGGGAATTTTTTTTTGGGAAAGGAGAGACAGGGGGAGGGGCTGGTGTGGAAAGGATGAGGAGCCAGGATTTTAACACAAGAAGGTTTAGTAGATATATATTTTTTATCGGAACGTATATTTATTATATCATTAGATTTTTGCTTTTAAATTCTTTACATTTGTACATTAAAATATTTCTTTAGGCTACATCAACTATCGCGTGCTTATTTTTTTATTTATACAAGAAATTGAAAAATGACAACGTAAAATAACCAGTGTTCTTATGAGTATTTGAAGGTCACTACCAGTGTTCTTCCACAGCAGTTGGAACTGTTGGGTTTTGCCCATGTGATATTGAAAAAGAAAAGAAAGAAAATGCTGGTTAGTTGTGTATTTAATGGCATTAGTTTGCATAGAATGTGCAGATGGTTCGGTGGAGTTAATTGGCTTTGGATGGTGCATCTCAACAAGTCCCATGGAGCATTTGTTGTGTTGGGCTCCAGATTCTTCTTCTTGGGTAGTTGAAAAGTCCTTTGTTTGCCAGTGTCATGGGTGTATAAAAGGACTTGTGAGAAGTACAGGAGGTGTGTGTGTGCCGTGTATGAAAAAGGAAAAGACAGAGAGCACAGTGTAAAAAAAAAAGGAGTAGAAAAGAAATTTGAGAGGGAATATTGTGTGAGTTTGAGGGAGATAAAAATACCAAGAGCTTGAGAGCTCGAGTAGGGGATTTTGTATCTCATTATACTCATTCAATATTAGTGTAAGTTGTTCTCTCTGTGGACGTACCTGAGTTTGGAGAACCACATAATCTTGTGTTTTTGTGTGATTGTTTGTTTTTTTCGTTACGCTTCCATTTTGCTTGTGATTGGGAATTTTTTACCCAATAGGAACAACGCCGCTGACGTTGTGCTATGACAAATGATGTGACGGGTGTCAGCCTCGAGGAAGCAGTGCGCTGCATGGCAATCTCAAATTATGACATTCATATAAGATCCTCATTTATAGCAAAACCTTTGGCAGCAAGAAACCCCGCCTGGCCACAGCAGATTCATACATTCTTTCTCTTCCTCTTGACTCATGAGCGTCATGCGTTCTTTCTCATCCTCCTAATCCATGAGCCTCATGCATTCTTCCTCTTCCTCCTAACCCTCTCATGCGTTCTTCCTCTTCCTCCTAACCTGATCTCATGTGTTCTCTCTTCTCCCTAGTACTAGTGGCATGAAATTATTCAATAGTCCAAATGTGTATGTGCAAATTTTTTGGGTGCATATTCATAAAGCAATATAACTAGGGTTATATTTTGATTTTGATTTTTTAATGTAAATCAAGCTAGTTAAAAGCAAAATGCACAAATTTTTCTTTTTTACTTATATATGAGCAACCAAGCTTGGACAACCCAAACGTTAAGGCCAACCCTGTGTATATGGTGTGTTACGTGTGTATACATAAGAGATGGGGAGATGAATGTGGGAGTAATTATTCTACGTGGGGGTGGATGGATCATGAGGAGGGGATGCGAATTTTTTTTTTTTGGAAAGGAGAGGCAGGGGGAGGGGCTGGTATGAAAAGGGTGATGAGCCAGGATTTTAACACGGGGGGTTTGGTAGACATATATTTTTTTATCGAAACGCATATTTATTATATCAGTAGGTTTTTGCTTTCCAATTCATTATATTTGTATATTGAAATAATTCTTTAGGCTACATTAATAACTATCATGTGCTTATTTTTTTATTTATGCAAGAAATTGAGAAATGACAATGTAAAATAACCAATTTTAAAATCATGAGTATTTTTCTGTATTTGTGTGAGCCTGAAGTGGGCCCCACGCGTCATAAGGTGGATATATGCGGTGATTCTAGACTTTTGATTAATGTGCGTGTGTGGGTCATGCATGTGGGAGAGAGAGAGAGAGAGAGAGAGAGAGAGAGAGACCATTATTATCTTTATCCAGCTTTAATAATTTTTAACCAAAATCTCGCCACTTGGCCGGTTTAAAAGGCCCCTGCTCACAGAGGAAGTGCACAACAGAAAATTGAGAAAAAAACTACTGATCATCAGAGTAGAAGGGAGAAATTGAAAAATACTACTGAGAGTAGAAGGAAAGAAAGTTATACTGATGGCGAAGAAGATTTTCGCAGCACCAGCTTGTTTGACGGCCGTCCTCGCTATCGGGATGCTAACCGTGTGTGCCAGACAATCAAGCGGTGACACAAATTATCACACCGTTGGTGGACTGAAAGGTTGGACCATCAACGTCAATTACGCAGAGTGGGCCTCGGGGGAACAGTTTATGGTTGGAGACACCCTACGTACGTAATTGATTAACTTTACCTTCTCAGTTACATATCAGTTATCCTATATGTCAAAACATCTAGTATTTTCTCATTCTAACACAATGCTCTCATGCTTTTAAATTTTTGTGATTTTTGTAGTGTTTGTGTACGACGCCAACCATTATAACGTGCTAGAGGTTGGTCAAACTGGTTACGATTCATGTAATGAGAAAAATCTGCTGATGAACGTGACCGATGGAGAGGACGGCGTTTTCAGACTGTTCGAGGCTAAATCATACTATTTTATAAGCAGCAGCGCTCTTTGCCTTGAAGGTGATCTTAGGCTGGCCATCCATGTCCAAGGAACATCCGTGACCACACCACCTCCTCCTCCTCCTCCTTCACCACCACAGACTGAAGAGTACTCATCTGCAAACACATGCACCTGGCTAAACATGATCTTGACTTCACTTCTTAAGCTGATCATTCTGTGGGGCGGGGTCTTCAACTGATTATAATAAGGCAGGTAATTAACTGTCATGTTATTTCTGTCACTTAAAGCACACAAGAAGAGGAGTATGTACTAAGGGTATTTTGTGAATTTCGCGAACTGTAACCGTATAAGCTCGTAGTAAATATATAGGGTTGGAATTTAAGTTTGGAATACTTTGGGTTATTTCAATTGAACAGTCATGCCCCTTCATTTTAAAGAGTACTTCAAATAAAATTAGTTCTCAAGAGACGTGTTTGTTCATAAACATACATGTTTTCAATTTCCGTTTGAGTGGGAAATAAAAATACATCTTTTCGAAAGGCTGACATGACCTTTATGATGGAGTCACTTGTATTCCTATAAATGTGGGATTATCACACTAGCTAGGTTTTTAAGTTACTGAAATCTTGAGTTCTGCTCTCTTCTCGGTCATTTTAGTTTTCTATTTTGTCTGGGCAAATATCAGCTATGAGGAGGTAGTGGACTTAATCAAGTACAGGGTGGCCATGTGGATGAAGGTTAAGTTTGATATTAAAGTGTATTTGATCAAGAAGTTCAAAGGGTATTTAGATGGTATTCGAGTGTTAAAACTGTAATCTTTGAGGTGTTTCTCATCCAATATCCTGCTAGATGAGTTTGGTTTCGTTTCGTTGAGTTTGAGCTATATGCTCCCAGCTTTTCCTCTCGATGTATCCTTTCGAGATTTAATAAAATTTCCTTTTGCCGAGCAAAAAAAATATTAGAGAAAGACATATTGGCACCCCATCTACGAGCGATTGTGCAACATTCTGACACTCTATGTATAAGATTTTTGGGTTGTATCTTAGAGTATCATTCAACGCTCGAAACCTACACAACATGAAAGAAGGAAAATGCGTCTTTAGGACAATGATATGTGCGTCGTGCATCATGGTTCTCACGGGCTATTTTTTTTACTAATTGCGTTCATGGTGCATATGTGTTTGCAGGTGGTTGCGGTGTGGTGGCCTCATGTTGGCTGTGAGTGCTGCTTGGTGGTGCATGTACGTGGTTGGGTTGATCAATCTTTGTTTTCCTGGATGTTGTAGGCCAGGGAGCAACATCCATAATTAATTTTCTAGATTTCTAATTTTATGCAAGTATTTTATCCACCGGTACGGAAAAACAATTAAGGTTAATTTGGTTTGTAATATTATCTATGCACGCTCGACTCTGGTTTTGTATTATTATTATTATTTTCTTTTTGTGATTATTCCTATGCTTGTATTATGTGTTTTATATATTAGACTCATCCTAATTTCCTTTTATATTGCCAATGAAACTTTTCATTACCATAAATGATAAAAGGATGGAATTCGAATACATAAGAAGGGAACCACATGATAGAGCTTCGAAAAGTAGTAAACATGGAAAGGAACGCTCTACAATCGTTTGTGAGAAAAGATGTACAAATTGATGTACACTTGGATGTGTTCATAGTATTTTTGTTTATAGGGTGGTACACTACATATAAAAATAAGCCCATTATAGACAGAGAAAGATTGATTATGCTAGCGTAACTTATATAAAGGCATCTCAGGGTTACGTTTAGGATACAATCAATATATATTACACATCAATGAAAGCAAGGTTCTAGTCCATTAACGTTTCTAACAGTAGTTTTTAGAAATTTTGCTCTCAAAGCAATGAGGACATAGCCTAAACAAGTTTAATTAATTTTGAACTTCTTTTGCATAGAAATTAGAAAAAAGGTGATTAGGAAATTTAATATTCAGTTGGCTTTGATCTTGATAGAAAATCTACAATAACTGTTTATCACCAAGCATGATTTTAAAAAATCAAAATCTTCTACCAAAAACCAACCAAACCAAACTGAGCCTTACGTTCCAATCACCTGGGGTCGGTTATATGAATCCGTTTCCTCCATTGAACTTTGTCAAGGGCCACTTATTCAAACAGACCTATTATACTCATATCTTTGTGCACTACAGTATTTAATGTCAATTTAGGTCTATCCCTCCCCGTAGCATTGCTACATAGAGCTATCATATCCACTCTCTTAACTACTGTATCTTCTGGTCTACGGTAGATATACCTAAACCACATTAACCTATTTTCTCTCAACTTTTCCTCTATAGATGTTACACCTACCATCTCACGAATTGTTTTATTTCTAAACTTGTCTCGTCTAACCTTACCACACTTCCACTCAACATTCTCATTTTCACTACACTCATCTTGCTCACATGTTGTTTCTTAATAGGCCAACATTCTGTCCAACAAAGCATCACTGGTCTTATGGCAGTTCCTTAGAACTTTTCCTTCAATTTTGTGGATACCCTCTTGTCACATAGTACACCAGTAGTGCTTCTCTACTTGAGCCACCCCACTTGGATCCTATAGGTCACATCATCAGCAATCTCTCCATCTCTACTAATAATTGAGCATAAATACCTAAAATGATCATTATTTGGTATCTCCTGGTCTTGGATCATCACTCTTTCTTCATGCGCACTACTGATTAGAAAATTCAAAATTAATCTTTAAGGAAACAGAAGTACGGGATATGGGTTGGCATGGCCAATATCGTATAGTGTTCATATTGATTCGGGGTTAACAAGTCGACACAAAAATTAAATAGTTATCTATGTTCTTTTCGAGTTATGCGAGTGTAATCCGTGTTCGTCCTATTAATTTTCGTGTTGTTAGGTCATGTTATATTTGTATTCATGTCAAAAAAATTGCTGACCCCAACCCTCCATTAATTCTGTGTCATTTTAACGGATTGTGTACGGAATTAACACGCCAATAAAAAGCATTTAAATGGACCGAGAATGTGTATGATAGACGGTGGAGTGAAGGGGTTGTAAGGAAACAGGAACACGACGAGGTTTACCCCAACCTTTGAAAGAGGCCAAATTATTCAATCGAATTTTAAACTCTAGAATCCAACCAATCTAAATCCAAATCCAACTCAACTTAAGAGTTCTAACCCCTTAAGAACTCAAAGCCGAAAGAACCCAAACAACAACAGCCAATAGGCCAATAAGAGCAATTAATAATTTATCTTTTTAAAACCAGGTCCTGATGGAATATGGAATCCCCCTTGCACGCTTTACTCAAATATATATACATACACACACATATACACACACTACCCATGCATGTTGGGAGAGAGATATATATATGTGCGTGTTTTCTTTCATCATCATCATCAATATACCCCATAAATATTCATCATGAGTCGTTTCTTCTCATCCTTTGTGGGGATTAATTCAGTAATGAATATTGTCAAGATAATACTCCTACTCGGTCTGCTGCCACTTTCATTCACCTCTCCACCAGATGACGCAAGAGATGAAGCCATAGGCCGCCTCCTCTGCCATCCCGGTCCCACAAAAACCGATGAATTCCCCGGCATAATACGGTTCCCAATCCCCCACGATTCCGATTCGATCCCTCCAGAGTTTCGTGCTCTGGTGGGGACCGAATTCGCCCGTCCAGAGGATCACCGATACCCCACCGTTCGCTTTTGCGGGGCCTCCATCCTCGTTATCAATCGAACATCACCCTTCTGGCCTTCTCGGAACCACCCAGTTGACAATGAAGTTCATCAGTATCTAGGGTATCCGTATATTTCAGCAGAACAACACTTTGATAACTCTTTTCCAGTAATTCAGGTACGTGTCCGGCCTAAAGTCAGATCTCATAATATCCCAAAGGTGGTTCCTATATATAACGTCGTCTTGGAAGACTTTCGGAGGGGAAAATTCTGCATAACATCATCTTTGAAGATTTGATATGGGAAAAAAAACTTTTCTTAATTGATTCTATTATGATTGTTAATATTAGTAATGGTATTTTGATTATGATTCATAGTACGTAGTAGTAGTAGTCGTTTTTTGTATCCAAATTATATATATTGGTTGGTTCTTTCTTAATTCTTGTTTAGGTAAATTCGTATCTCCCTAGGCGATAAAAAAAAAAGACTTTATTTCGACTATCAAAAAATCACTTTATAATCTTTTGAATAAAAATTCAATGCATAATTTTTGTGACTTATTGAGGATATATAGATGTGCATTATTGCAAGCTTTGTATTATAGGGATGCTAACCCTGTCCCGGTGTGCCACGCAGTCTGACCAACTCGAATCCATAAACTATCACACCGTCGGTGGCGGATTGAAAGGCTGGACCATGAACTTGAACCCTGCAGAGTGGGCCGCTGACGAACAATTTATGGTTGGAGACGCTCTAAGTAATTCATTAACTTTACCTTCTTAGTTATATAATCAGTTATCCTTTATGCAAATATATATATATATATATATATATATATATATATATATTATGTTCTCGCAATGCTCCCGTGCTCTTTAACTTTCTGCGACTTTTTGTAGTGTTTGTTTACGACAAAAATCATTACGACGTGTTGGAGGTGAGTCAAAGCGGCTTCGATAATTGCGATGACAAAAATTTACTTATGAACGTGACAAAAGATGCGGATATGGGGAGTATTTTTAAATTGACCGAGGCTAAACCGTACTACTTTATAAGTAGTAGAGATCGTTGCCTTCAAGGTCTTGAGCTAGCAATCGATGTCCATGAATACTCCTCCTCCGCTGCCGCCACAGACTGAGTACTCATTTGCAAACACATGCACCCTAAACATGATCTTGACTTCAGTTCTTAAGCTGGTTGGGCCGATCAATCCTTGTTTTTGGTAGGAGAAGGTTTATATTTTCTTTCTTATGCTCCCAGTTATGTTAGGGGTCGACAATATTTGATCCTGGATGTTGTGGGCCAGGGAGCAACATCCATAATTAATTTCTTGATTTCTAATTTTTTATGCAAGTATTTTATCCACTGGAAAAACAGTTTAGGTTAATTTGGTTTGTAATACCTATGCATGCCGACTCTTGTTCATCTTACGCTTGTATTATTATTATTTTCTTTTTGTGATTATTCTTGTGCTTGTATAATGTGTTTGCCCTGTTTCCTTTTTTTTTTAAGTATTTATTTTTCACTTTACAAAATAGGTCATTCTTTCACAATACATTACCTTTAATTCAACGAAAAAGTAATTATTTTTAAATAAATACTTATTTTAGTTAGCGGAACGGGGCTTAATATATTTGGCTCATCTGCCATTTTTTTATCGCCAAAGAAAATTTTCATTACCCTAAATGATAAAAGGATGAGATTCGAATACATAAGAAGATACCAACATGTTTGGTTTGGCTATGTTTTCAGTCTAAACACGAATTGTATTCCAGTACACTTTCTTTAAACGGCACTTGAACGGAGATTAAAAAAAAAAAAACCATAAATGTCTGGTGAGGAGAATGGATCACAAAGAATGCAGTGATACACGGTAGAGTCGATGGACTAAAAGGATAGTATGAAAACAGAAAAACGGCGTGGGTCATCCTTAAGACGGGTGCACTATAGAGATATAGTGTGCGATCCTAGGCACCAATCTTAGCATATATTAGGGTGGCAACGTTAATGGTCCCTCCTTCTCGGGCCAATCATTCTGTTGGTTTGTTGGTTTGTCTAGTGACTTACCTAGGATCATGGCTCTGGCCTTCTCACCATCGATTAGTGAATAAAAAAGCTTAATTGCACAAAAGAAAATAGAAACACCCATCCAACCAACAATTGGATGAAAAAAAAACACTACATTACACTTTCACATTTCGAATACCATCTAAACAACCATTAAAATCCTCCACTGTATAGATCTTAATATCAAACTTTGCTTTCATCCACATTGCCATTCTGATTTTGAGTAGATTCCCTACTTCCCACACCCGAATTGATGCATTGTTGAAGAAGTAGTCATTCCTCGCCAATCAAATGGACGTAGTCATTCTTTGGCGGATCTACTGTCGAATGAGATCTCATTTTCCCTACCTCTCATACATCGAACATCACCCCTATCATCGTTCTGTAATCCCAATGTAACTGAGGGAGAAATATTCTGGGAGAACGTGCAAATAACTAAGGAATGAGCGCAATACATGTACCTTAATTAGAGACGAGCGCTGTTCTCAATGCTCGTCTAAGGTACATTTATTATGCTCATTTCCTACTTATTCACATGTTCTCTCGGAATATTTCTCCCTCAATTACATTGGGATTATAGAATGGTGATAGGAAGTGTTTGATGTATGAGTGGTAAGGAAATTAAACAAGATCTCATCCGACAGCGGATCTGCCAAAGAAGAAGTTGCAGATTTGTTCTCCGAAGGCTAGAGACATAATCCTAGGTAAGTACTAACAGCAAAATGATTGGCCCGAGACGGAGGGACCATTAATTCCTACGATATTTTGGCTACACCAAAAATTTGTGGGACTGGCACCACGTGGCAGCTTTTTAGTGGACGGTCATTTGTTGGTACAAACTGGTAAATTCAATTTGCGAATCCATGTATATATATATGTAGATCATAGAGATATGAGAACTGAACATGTTCACTATGTTTGGTTTGCAATTTTGAAATTTATTTTTGAGATAAAAAATTAAGTTCTATAGATTTGTGTATTTTTTCGTCTTTAGTAAATTTTTTTAACATTTTGACAAACTCTTCTACTTTTTGAATAGAGGTACATTATGTATATCTAAAAAGTATAAAATAAGTAAAAAATTTGACAAAAAATCACTAAAGAAGAAAAAACACGGATGACGAAACAGTCAAAAGTTTTGGAGAGATTAGTTCTGAGAGGAGAACTATACAAAGTGGTTGTTTCACATTGGGTAAATACTTGAGTATTAAATTGTAAATTCTTGGGGCCTTCGATGAGATCTTTTACATACCTAGGACAACTTCATAGTTTATTATTCGCCAAATGTCATACTTGGCACTAAATTTTCAATCCTGAAGTCATTAAGTATGACTAAAATTCTTTTACTTGCGTGTACTTTGTAAAATTATGATAAACGTACGCCCGACTTTTATTATTTTATTTTATTTTTAAATTTCCATCTTACTCTAGCTAATCTCATAAGTTCAAAATTACTCTATTGATCAATTTAAAGTACATTTGCTGCTAGAATATATTCTTATAATTTATTTTCTTTTGTCTAACAACATTCATACACACACACACACAAAATTACTAGTTTTTATACTTGTCTCAGTTGTCTGTCCTTCAAGGATCTAGCTAAGTATAAAAACATGTCTTTTCCAAAAATATTGAACTATGGAATAAAAAGTCCTAACAATTGTTTCTTGAATTTTTCTAAGACTAGTTGTAAATTTTCATAGTTCTATGTGAAGCACAAGGTGGTGTTTCATCCTATTTTCTTCGGAGAAAAATGTGCAATTTTGTGTTTTGTACTAACACTGACAACCTAAATTTTTACGCATTTGGAATTTGAAGTTTTTGACATCGCTATTAGTTTCAAATGGGGGTATGTCTAATTTTTATTAAATAAATTAAAGTAAAAAAAAAGGTAAAAGAAAAATTTTAAATGTAGTATTTACTTAAAGGAATGAAAATAAGTTTCTTGAATCTGTCCAACACATATATAACAGTTAACAAAAAGAATATATATGTGATCGTGACAGATCATAACAGGAAATCAACACACGAAAACACATATTCTGTTTTTGTACCAATTTTGCTGTTGCAAGGTGGTACCTTGTGTCTGTAAGGTACAGGGTTGCGGATGTAGCTACATTTTGGTTTTTGGCGGTTTCGACAAAGACTGATTTTTCTTTGTTTGGAGTTGATTTAAACCCTTTCCTTTGGTCTTAACTACTACATTATACTTAGGGAAGGTGGGGAAAAAGATATCTACCTTCGGATTCGGGTTCAGAGTAGATTTCGGAAAGGTGGCAGAAATGGATGGAGGTTGAAGATGATGATGGTGGAGTGGGTTTGAGGCTTGTTTCAGTTGTTTGGACTCCGGTTGGAGGTGGTAATTGATGGTTGTAACACCTAAATTTGTATGTAACGCATAATCTCAGATTCTAATTCCTCAGAACTTGATCCTCATGGATCGACCTCATTTATAGCAAAACATTTGGCAACAAGAAACCCCTGCCTGCCGACCTCCGCATATTCATGCATTCTTTCTCTTCCACCTAACCCATGAGCTTCATGCATTCTTCCTCTTCCTCCTAACCCTCTCATGCATTCTTCCTCTTCCTCCTAACCCATGAGCCTCATGCGTTCTCTCTCCTCCCCAGTACAAATACCAATGGTTACGTGTGTATATATTAAGAGATGGGGAGATGAATGTGGGAGTTGGAATATTACATTATGATCCAAATTAGTAGTCGTTTTTTGTTTCCAAATTATAGTGGTTGGTCTTTTCTTAATTCTTGTTTAGGGTAAATTAATTCACTAACTGTGTAATATATCTCCCTAGGTGAGTGAGCATAGATATATATACGTTATGACTTATGAGAAGTAGTTCTATTTCTAATGGGGAGGTGGTTTCTTTCCTTTGTTTTTCTAGACTAATTAATCGTTTCTGGTCATTAATTGTATCAATGCCTGTATGATTTTCGTTAATTCGTTCATTATTGGGTCCAGTCGGAGTCGAGACGCTCCTTTGATTCTTCGTCTTTCATGTGCTTCTTTTGAGGCTTGGTACGGTCCTTTGGACCATTTATTTTCTTTAACAAGATTAATTCATGTACGCAATAAGGCTTTGAGCGAAACAAAGATACGTTTCTCTCTTAAATAAGGACATGATCAAACAAGAATCTCGTTATACCTTTCTCTCGAAATTTACTTTTAACAGCTTCTAAATTCTAATACGGTCCGCCTATAGGTGCCCCTGGGGCATGAGTTGTGTTTATGGATACTAACAAAGCATTATTTTTCACCATAATTTTCTAAACTACTCATAAATGTTTGTAATACTTTTTTTAATGACAATACGACCCTCATTTCCTTTTAAAAATTAGTTAGGTAGGTCATAGGTGAAAGGTTTTCAGGGCAAATAAAAAGATTATGCATGAGGAGAGAGAAATTTTTTTTTTTTCGGGTCGTCTAGGCGTCTGGCTACCAGGAGAGTGATGCTAATGCTTGACGGAGAGGGATTTTCATTGCACAATTTGTATGGGAAAAGGATTGCCTTATTTTTTTTGCACTGAAAACCTTTTTCCAAACAAGGTTATTTATTTATTTATTTGCACTGATAACCTTTTTTTGGTTGGAACAACACAAGGCAAATGCTTGATGGCACCTATTTCCTTCTTCTTTTGTTCCCGTAACTTGTTTTCCAAATAAAACAATGCTTGACGGCACCTATTTTCCAAACAAAACAATGCTTGAAAAAAAAAACTAACAAACAGAAGAATATCTTTATAATATGAAAAATTAACAATTGGATAATACTACTACAAACAATTAAATGAAAATTTAGGAGTTTCAATTTTTAATGTCTAAAAGAGAGGGAAAAAATTACAGTTGTATAACAATAATACAAAACTTGAGTGAGATAACAAAAATAAAAAACGCATTCAAGAGTATTATGCTGGGTTTGGAACTCATGAATAGAAAGATAAACAGAATAGACCGGTTCCCCTAAGGGATCCCACACGGGCATACCGTGCGGGACTCCCATTTTCCGACAGAATTGCAACAATCCGAGCCACTCAAAGTGATCAGAACGTGATTTTAAGGGTACCCGCGAGAAATCAGCAAAAAAAAATGATCGGAAAGGGCTTGGTCTGAACAGTTTTTGATTGAACGGTTCAGTAAAAAACTGCTCAGATCAAGCCCTTTTCGATCATTTTTTTTGCTGATTCCTCGCGGGTACCCTTAAAATCACGTTCTGAACATATTGAGCTGCTCGGATCGTTGCAATTCGATCGGGAAAGGGGAGGTCCGCACGGTAGACTGGTAAGGGATCCCTCATATGGTCAATTATGAAGTCATTCTTATGAAGACTAAGATTTCACTCCAATAGTTGTCTTTTTCACCTTAAAGATTGAAGAATAGAAAGAGTCATATGGTCATTTTTGTCATCCAAAATATTGTTTGACTTCTTTTAATGAAGTGGTTTATAAATTTTCAATGTCATTTTTTATTTATTTTGATCAACAAAAGATGAATTTTATTAAAAACAGGAAAAGGAGAAGGGAATCCAACCAATAGTTGGACAATACGTCATAAGGGCAAAGCCTAGAACATCTAATTCAATGTCATTATTACTAGATGTTGGAATGGATATAAGAAAATGTAATTAAAGCACTAAAAGAATCGTAAACTTTGTGCCCCAAACTTATGTCCCAGGAGCACCTTGTAGCATTTGCCATTCTTAGACCCAGTTCCGCTTTCTCCAAAAACCTTCTTTTTCAAAAAGAAGGTAATTTCAAACTCAAATATAACGAAAATAAAAAATTAATTTTTAATTTTTTTTTCACCATTTAAAGATCTCAATAAGATCTATCAAATAATATCCATATTAGTAGAAAAATTATTTACGTAAACATATAATTTTTGATCTTGAAATTTACTTTCTTTTTAAAAAAGTTACTTTATGAAAAAATGGATCGACCTCTTATATTGTTCTGAATACTACTATCTCTAGAAGCTAGAGGATGGCCTAGTGCTAGCTCCTCCTCCTCGATTTTGTTGCTCGTTCGCGCCAACTCTATCTCGAGGGATGTGTCGGTGACCCCCTAAAAAGCCGTCATGTTTGCTTTCTTGGCTTGATTGTTGTGTTTTTATTCTGTGATACTCCGATGCCACCAAAGTGATAAACTTTCTTTTATGATCGTCATCGTCATGGGAGGAAGAGTCAAAATCTCCTCTCAGAATTGTAATTTTTTTTTAACTTGCTCATTGTTATATGTGTTATTTTCAAGTTATGCGAGTGTAACCCATGTTCGAACCGTTTAATCTTCATGCTGTTGGGCCGTATTATATTTGTATTCGTGTAAAAAAAATTGCCGACCCCATCCCTCCAATTCCGTATCATGTTAACAAATTGTGTCCGAAATTACCATGCCAATAAAAAGCATTTAAATGGACCGAGAATGAGTACGATAGACGGTGGAGTCCGTGGAGTGAAGGACTTGTAAGAAAACAATTTTAAACTCTAAAATCCAACCAATCTAAATCCAAATCCAACTCAACTTAAGAGTTCAAATCCCATAAGAACTCAAAGCCGAAAGAACCCAAACAACAACAGCCGGCCAATAGGCCAATAAGAGCAATGAATAATTTATCCTTTTAAAACCAGGTCCTGATGGAATATGGAATCCCCCTGGCACGCGTTACTCATATATATATATACTACCCATGCATGTTGGGAGAGAGAGATACGCGTGTTTTCTTTGATCATCGTCAATATACCCGTAAATCATCATGAGTCGTTTCTTCTCATCCTTTGAGGGGATTAATTCAGCAATGAATATTGTCAAGATGATAATACTCCTACTCGGTCTGCTGCCACTTTCATTCACCTCTCCAACAGATGAGGTCATGGGCCATCTCTGCCATCCCGATCCCACAAAAACCAATGAATTCCCCGGCGTAATACGGTTCCCGATCCCTCACTATTCCCATTCGATCCCTCCAGAGTTTCGTGCTTTGGTAGGGACCGAATTTGCCCGTTCAGAGGATCACCTATACCCCACCGTTCGCTTTTGCCGGCTCTCCATCCTTGTTATCAATCAAACATCACCCTTCTCGCCTCTTGGAAACCTCCCAGTTGACAATGAAGTTCATCAGTTTCTAGGCTATCCGTATATTTCAGCAGAACAATTCTTTGATAAGTCTTTTCCAGCAGTAATTCAGGTACGTGTCCGGCCTAAAGTCAGATCTCCTGATTTCCCAAAGGTGGTTCCTATATATAACGTCTTGGAAGTCTTTCGGAGGGGAAAATTCTGCATAACATCAGAATTTGATATGGGAAAAAAACTTTTCTTAATTGATTCTATTATGATTGTTAATATTAGTAATGGTATTATGATTATGATTCGTAGTACGTAGTAGTAGTCGTTTTTTGTATCCAAATTATATTGGTTGGTTCTTTCTTAATTAGTGTTTAGGGTAAATTCACTTACTGCGTAATATATCCCTGGGTGACTGAGTATATATAGATGTACCTTACTGCGAGCTTTATTGTATTATAGGGATGCTAACGATGTCTCTGTTTCCTGCGCAGTCTATCCAACTCGAATCCATAGACTATCACCAAGTTGGTGGATTGAAAGGCTGGACCATGAACTTGAACTCTACGGAGTGGGCCGCTAACGAACAGTTTATGGTTGGAGATGCTCTAAGTACGTAATTCATTAACTTCACCTTCTTAGTTATATATCAGTTATCCTTTATGCAAAATAAACATCTAGTTATCATTCTAACACAATGCTTGCTTTTAATTTTCTGGGACTTTTGTAGTGTTTTGTTACAACATAAATCATTTTGACGTGTTGGAGGTAGGTCGGAGTGGTTACGATTCTTGCGATGACAAAAATTTGCTTATGAACGTGACAGAAGAAGCGAACAATATTTTTACACTAACCGAGGCTAAATCTTACTACTTCATAAGTAGTAGAGATCGTTGCCTCCGAGGTCTTAAGATGGCGATCAATGTGAATACGCTTCCTCTTCCTCCTC
>BPLS01026925.1:22884-57347 GCA_019656275.1 Rhododendron kiyosumense
GTTTTGTTCGTTGCGAGTCTGAGCGCGAGGCTCCGATTTTCCCAACACCTATGTGCTGCGCAGTCTGTCCAACTCGAAACCATAAACTATCACTTTGTTGGTGGATGGAAAGGTTGGACCATGAACTTGAACTCTGTTGGGTGGGCCGCTGACGAACAGTTTATGGTTGGAGACGCTTTAAGTAATTCATTAACTTTACCTTCTTAGTTATATAATCAGTTATCCTTTATACCAAAAAAAAAAAAAAAAATCTAGTTATGTTCTCATTCTAACACAATTAATGCTCCCGTGCTTTAACTTTCTGCAACTTTTTGTAGTTTTTGCTTACGACATAAATCATTACGACGTGTTGGAGGTGAGTCGAAGCGGCTATGATAATTGCGATGACAAAAATTTGCTTATGAACGTGACAACAGATGCGTGGAGTGCTTTTAAACTTACCGAGGCTAAACCTTACTACTTTATAAGTAGTAGAGATTATTGTCTTCAAGGTCTTAAGCTAGCAATCGATGTCCATGAATACACCTCCTCCGCTGCCGCCACAGACTGAGTACTCATCTGCAAACACATGCACCCTAAACATGATCTTGACTTCAGTTCTCAAGCTGGTTGGGTCGATCAATCCTTGGTTTTGGTGGAAGAAGGTTTATATTTTCTTTCTTATGCTCCAAGTTATGTTAGGGGTCGACAATAGTTGATCCTGGATGTTGTAGGCCAGGGAGCCACGTCCATATTAAATTTCTAGATTTCTAATTTTTTTTATGCAAGTATTTTATCCACCGGAAAAACAGTTTAGGTTAATTTGGTTTGTAATATCTATGCATGTCGACTCTTGTTCATCTTATGCTTGTATTATTATTTTCCTTTTATGGTCATTCTTGTGCTTGTATATATAAACTGTCATATTCCGCTAAGATTTTTATTTTTTAAGTAGTTATTTTTCACTTTACGAGATAGATTATTCTTTAGCAATACATTACATTTAATTCAAAGAATAAGTTTTTTTTTTTTAAATAAGTGCTTATTTTAGTTGGCGGAATGGGGCTTCATATATTTGGCTCATCTGCCCTTTTTTATCACCAAAGAAAATTTTCATTACCCTAAATGATAAAAGGATGAAATTCGAATACATAAGAAGATAACCACATGTTTGGTTTGTCTATGTTTTCAGTTTAAAAACGAATTGTATTCCAAACACTTGCTTAGTTAAACGGCACTTGAATGGAGTTAAAAAAAAGAAAAATTTTTAAAAAAAGAGCACTTAAGTGCATGTCCGATGAGGAGAATGGACAAAGAATGCAGTGAGAGACGGTAGAGTCAATGGACTAAAGGAGTAGTATGAAAACCGCAAAACGGTGCGGTTTAGTCTTTAGGATGGGTGCACTACGGAGGTATAGTGTGCGATCCTAACCATCCGTCTTGGCAATTAATGGTTCAAATTTGGCAAAATTTATACCATTAATTGCGGGGACGGAAGAGCACAGTAGTCCAAACTGCAACGAGAGAGAGAGAGAGAGAGAGAGAGAGAGAGAGAGAGAGAGAGAGATGTGAGGCATGAGTGTATCCGTGTATGATTCTCCGTATGATTTAGTGGTCCTGAGGGAAATCTGCATAGTATAAAAACAGATTTACATGGTCCAGAGAGAGAGAAAGAGAGAGAGAAGTATATATGAATTATTAGTGTATCTGATACTCCGTATGATTTTGGTTCTGAAAAGTGAATCCTGATTGAAATCAATATATATCAATACATACACTGTGACATGTGGTCCTACCAAGTACTAGTACCAAAAAGAGATGTCTCAGAGAGAAGTGGGAGTTGTGATGAGTACTGTATGATACTCCGTATGATATGGTGGTCCTGATGGTATATATGTACGTGTGTGGGTCTTGGACTCATGCATGAGAGAGAGAGAGAGAGAGAGAGAGAGAGTATGGTAGTGATCCAACAAAACTACTACTACTCTATATAATACGGTGGAGCGGAAGTTAAAGGCTACAAGTCCAAATACTGTACAAGAGATGAAGACAAAAGAAAAATACCTACTGAGTCGAAGGGAGTGTTTACTGATGGTGATGAGAATCGAGTTTCGGATCCGAACACCTTCTTTGACGGTCCCGGCTATAGGGATGCCATGGATTGAAAGGCTGGACCATGAGCGTCAACTACGCGGAGTGGGCCGCTAAAGAACAGATTATGGTTGGAGACTTCCTGCGTACGTAACTCATTAACTTAATTACCTTCTCTTCCTTAATTTACTTTTCTCTTAGTTATATCAGCTATCCTTTATGTAAAAACGTCAAGTATGTTTCCGTCGTAAGTTTTTTATAATGTAACGCTCCCACGCATGCCGTTTAACTTCCCGTGACTTTTGTAGTGTTTGTTTACACACAAATCATTACAATGCGCTAGAGGTAAGTCAAAATGATTACGATACTTGTGATGACGAAAATTTTCTTCTGAACGTGACGGAAGGCGAGGACGGTGTTTTTGAACCGACCGAACCTAAATCTTACTACTTTATAAGTTATAGAGATTGTTGCCACCAAGATCTTAAGCTGACGATCCTTGGACATTGATCGCCAGGTTAAGACCTTGGAGGCAACGATCTCTATTACTTATAAAGTAGTATGATTTAGCTTCGGTCAGTATAAAAACACTGTCCTCGCCTTCCATCACGTTCATTAGAAAATTTTTGTCATCGCTAGTATTGTAACCGTTTCGACTTTCCTCCAGCACATCGCAGCAATGGTTTGTGTCGTACACAAACGCTACAAAAGTCATGGATGAGTAAAGGCATGCGTGAGAGAGCATTACGTTATAGTAATGAAAACATACATGATGTTTTTACATATATAAAGGATAGCTAAGAAAAGAGTAAATTAAGGAAGAGAAGGTAATTAAAAGTTAATCAATTACGTAGGGAAGTCTCCAACCATCACTTACGTACTTAACTCTGCAATATTTTTTAAGCGACAGAAGTAGTTCATGGATGGAGAAGCTCTTATAATTATCAGAAGTAGTAGTTCATGTTATTTTTCTTGGGATTTTTCCGAGGTGGTTTCTTTCCTTTGCTTTTGTGGACTTATTTAATCGTTAATCTTTTCATTAATTGTGTCAATGCCTGTATGGTTTTCGACTTTTCGTGTTCGTACATTCTTGGGTCCAATCGGTATCGAGATGCTCCTTAGATTCTTCTCTCATGTGCTTTCTTTTAGATTGAATGTTTTTCATGTTTTTCTGTGTTAGGATCAAGCGCTAATTACCATCTCACCAAAACCCGCAAACAAGATTAATTCGTGTACTCAATAAGGCTTTGAGTGAAACCAAGATACGTTTCTCTCCAAAATAAGCACATGATCAAAGAATTGAATCTCGTTACACCTTTCTCTCGAATTTTACTTTTAATAGCTTCGAATATTGTTCTTGATTTATCAGTAGAAGCTAGAGGATGATGGCCTCGTGCTAGCTAGCTCCTCCACTTCGATTTTTGTTACTTTTGCTCAGTTGGGGTTATGGTGCTTCTCATCGACGGATCACTTAAGAGAAGCCAAAATCCAATTCTCGCTCCGTCGAATTCTTTGGTTTTTCAAGTCTTGATGGGTTGATTAAAAAACTCCTGTAATTGATTGTTTCTGGTTGTTGAAACAATTATAATGACTAAGGATTTAACTATCGGCCGCTACGTAGCGGTTTTGTCGGTCCTTTGGTACAGCTACCCGTGCTAGCTACCAAAAATTCACACCCCTATTGGCCTATTCTCGTTACGTATCGCTCGTTACCCGATTTTTCACCCACTCACGGCCATTACATGACCGGTATGGGCACTTTAGTTGATCTAGCGCCAAAAATAATTTAGAAAAATTCATGATCATGACTTTCCATTCCTGCTACGTATCATCCAATATTCCCAAGCTACCGTTACGTAGTCTGCTAACCTTGGTAAAGACCTAAATAGAAATTCGTGATATCCGTGAGCAGGATTAATTCTTTTAATCACCTCCATTATGGCTTTAAGCGTGTTTTAATCACATCCATTAGCTATAAACTTGAGTGGAGCCATACTGGGGAACTTGCATGGTAGCTGCTGTCTGTAGGATTCAAGCAAATAAATTATGAAATTTGATCGGTCAAGCGTTTGCTCAACATTCACGGCTATATCCCCACCGTTTAATATTCACTGCTCTTTCCACCATTCTCAATTTTACCGTCCAAAAGACTTTTGGCACTTTTTAGACATTCCGAATTTTAAAAAACTATTTTTAGGAAATAGTTAAACTCTTCTAGAAAGAGTTTTCGTAAAGTCTGAATCATTGATTGCTGACATAAACGTTAAAATGTTAAACGGTGAATGTTGTGCGATGGTGTAGAGTAACTATTTACTAAAGACACGGCAAAGTCAAGCTAAAATTGGATCAGTCAAGTTTTTCTTCAAAACTGGAGAGCATCCGATTCCTGATATTTGTGCCCCTTTGACACATACTATTCCTTTACGAAAGAATATTCAAGCAAGTGAAGAATTTCTCGAGAAGTTTTTCGGTGCGAGGGACGGGTACCACACATGTGGTACTCCGTCGGCAATCCTCAGCCGTCCAAACGGCACTTGAATGGAGTAAAAAGAAGAAGAAGAAGAAGAAGAGGCAGCACTTAAATGGCTGATGAGGAGAATGGACAAAGGATGCAGACGGTAGAGTCGGTGGACTTAAAGGGGTACTATGGAAACAGCAAAACGGTGCTCGGTTCAACCTTAGGACAGGCGCGATCTGAGCCATTCATCTCGGCAATCAATAGTCTAGTGCTTGACGATTTCTTAGTCCTAATTAAAATAATGGGTTCCCCCAAGCGTAGGGCGGAGACCGACGTAGCACAATATACGGTAAATCCGGAGTCGAATCCACAGAGACAGTGATGTGTGCTGACTAAAAACTCGGATTGTTATAAATTAAACGGGCTCTTAGGTAGCCACCCCTTGTCGTTTTGATTGAGATTAACTAAGCCTAAAAATTGATTTTACTTTTTTAGATAATTAAAAAAGGTATGATCGTAGGGTTCATAGCACTCATAACCAATCCGAATTAATCTGCTCCAATTGATGTTTTTAAAAACATTCAATTTTAGATTGAAAAAGATACCCCGCAAGATGCGAAGCCCTCTGGTCGCCGTTTACCCATGCGCAGCAGAGAATGAATTTTAGACCCCCATTCCCCCGTTCACATGGGCTTCGACAATGCCCAGGGTCGTCTGCGGGAAGTATTTTTTCAATCTAAAATTGTCTTTTTCATTGTTTGAAAACAGGAGCAATGCCCGGACTGATGACGATGTGTTAATCTGCCCGCGACTCTACCTATACGACTACTCACAAATCATTGCGCATAAAATAAAAGAAATCCTAACTTGAAATATGCTTCTATATATTGCGCGAGATGAAAAATAAACAAAAAAATATCAATTAATCAAATACCAACGAACAACTTTAATTAAGAGCAGAAATTAAAACGAGATACCGAAGTGCAAGTAATTAAGCAAAACTTAAAATAACTTGAATAAGAAAAAAGAACTCAGAAGAGAACTTAACAATATTCAGAACAATGGAATTTTTCTGATGGAAACCCGTACTTCGTCAGCCCCATTCTTCCTATTCTGATTCGTCCGTGGGAATAAATCCCCCTTTTCTGAAAGCTGCCGAAGACCCCTAGGTTAAAATATTGGTATTGGTTTTAGCGCGCGGCTATTTACAGCTCTTCATTTTCTCCCATAATTTATTAAAAAATTTCAATTATACTCAAAAGTTATTGAAATTGAGATACATTTTCAGCATCCAATTACCGAAATATAATATTTTTTTCAACAGCTATTTACCGAAAATGCATATTTGGCAGTTATTTACCGAAAGTTGAACATAGTTTTGACATGTAGTTACCGAAATATAATCTTTTTTTAACAACTATTTACCGAAATGTTATTTATGATTTTCAACAACCGCTTACCGAAATATAGTAGGCTATGGGAGAAAATAAAGGACTGCGAATAGCCGCACCCTGGTTTTATAGAGATATATGGTATTAATTGCATAGTGGTCCTTTGGGCTTTGACTAATATTAAATTGACCATTCAAGATTCCACTGCACTTTGCACTTCGATTCAAAACTTTTGCTAACTTCCATCTTTACCCAAAATCATGAAAATTGAGCTCAAGCAACCTGCAAACGTAAAAACACATAATAAATACCAATTAACAAATATAAAAGACTAGTAAAGATAATTTGGAGGGCCAAAATATGTATATTTTGGCACTTATCATCTAGATTTGAAAAAACCTAGACCATTGATTGCAGAGATGGACGACCTAGATTGCGCACTAAACCTCTTTAGTGATCCCTAGTGCCTCCAAAACCGAACCAATCTCAATCCAAATCAAATTAAGAGTTTAAATCCATAACGAACTCAAAGCCAGCCTAAACCCCCACACTACAATTGGTGTGGGACATACAAATGTGTGATGTGTTAGGCTTCTTTACTTGCTCTAAATAATTTTTCTAGAACAAGGTACGTCCCAACTAGTAATAGAAATTCGTGATTTCCGTAAGCATGATTAATTCTAATTTTAATCAACCCCATTATGGCTATGAATTTGATTTTTTCACATCCATTAGCTATAAACTTGAGTAGTCCCATTAGAGAAAATAAATATATAAGTGAAACTTGAGAGGATGTGTTAGGAAAAGGAATATTTAAGCAGGACCATTGCTGTGAACTTGAGTGGAGCCATACAGGGAACTTGGTAGCTGCTGTCGATTCTAGCAAAAAAATTATGAAAAATTTATCGGTTAAATTTTTATTAAAGATAAAGACACGATGACCCTGTTCGTTTTGAGTTTTGAGAAAGGTTTTTAAGAGTAATGAGTTGAGAGGGAGAGAGAGATAGAAAAAACTTATTGAGAACCATGCACAGAAGTTTTGAGTACCAAACACAAACAAGCCCGACAAAATTGGATCGGTCAAGTTTTTCTCCGACATGGGAGATCAAGCATCCAATTCCTGAAATTTGTGCCTCTTTGACATATACTAAACCTTTACGGAAAAAAATATTCGAGCAGAGAAGTTTTTGAGTGTTAGGTGGGTACCACACACGTGGTACTTCATCGGTGATTTCAACTATCCAAACGTGTTTTGGACGATCCAAATTTTAGGAAGAGAAAAAAAGGAGAGAGAGAAAATGATCGGGTGACAGGAGAGAGAGGGAATAAATTTAGGTTCTCCAAAACACGTTTAGATGACTGAAATCGCCGACAGATAACGCTACCTGCTCGGCACGCAAAAAATTTCTCAATCAACATCTTTATCTTGCCACGAGTTTACTGACTTTTATACACTTACGTAATTACTCCACAAAATTTTAATCTTGAGTGATGTACTTAGGTCTCTAATATGTTGTCAGTTTAAAAACGAATTGTATTCCACTACACTTTCTTAGTTAAACGGCTGGACCTTGGGCTCCTGCCGCTAGCTATCGTGCAGGTGGAAAGCGGCCAATTCGGCCGTTTATCTCATTACAGATAGCTCAGATTAAATTTGAGCACATACAAATTGTAAACAAATTTGACCCCTTCATTGTTTAGTTAAGGTCCGAACCGTCGATTACCAAGATGTTGCCTGCATCTCCCATCCCGCACTTGAATGGAGTTAAGAAACTAAAAAAGCACTTAAATGGCTGATGAGAAGAATGGACAAAGACTGCAGTGATAGACGGTAGAGTCAATGGACGGAGGAGGTAGTATGAAAACACATAAATGGAGCGGTCCAGCCTTAGGACGGGTGCACTACAAAGGTGTAGTGCGTGATCCGAGCTATTCATCTCGACAATCAGTGGTCTAAATTCAGCAAAATCTGGACCATCGATTGCGCAAACGGACGGCTCGGATTGCGTACTACACCTCTATGAAACCTAACCAATCTCAATTCAAATCAAATTAAGAGTTTAAATCCCTAACGAACTCAAAGCCAACTTAAACTCCTACACCACAATTCATGTGGGATTCATACAAATGTGTGATGTGTTAGGCTTCTCGAGATTGCTTTACTCGCTCTAAATAATTTTTCTAGAACAAGGTCCCAATAGGTTTCTTCATCTAATATATATACACAAGTAGAGAACCGACTTGGGGGCTGCTGCAGCATTTATCAGCTTTCAATCTCACCGTCTGTATCGCCAACCAATGGTCTTTTAAAATTCTGACCGTCTAAAACACCTTTGGACCTATATAAGAGATACGCATACTCTTCACCATCATAATACAGCCGTCATGGGTTTCTTCTCTTTCGTAAATACTTCAGCCATGAACAAAACACTATTAACGAAAAAAATACATCTTTTTAGAGGCCTAGATTTGTGGTTGGACAGAGGCAGCATATAATTTTGAGTGGCGTGAATAGTGGTTTTGGCTATCCATTTTGGAAGGGAGGGAGTAAAATTTTTTTATCATATTCTTTACTATTAATTTTCTCTCGTCAAGACGAGTCGGAAAAAGCAATTGGACAGGTGGGCCCAACTGATATCATATTCTTTACTATTAATTTTCTCTCGTCAAGACAAGTCGGAAAAAGCAATTGGACAGGTGGGCCCAACTGATATGGCATTCTAGACCTGTGATAATTTCTCCATGTTTGCAATTAATCTACCTAATAAAACACAAGGGTATGAGGACCACACAAATACAAGTTGAAAGAATGGCTGAGATTCGTTTGATCTAAGGGTTAACAAGGAATTTTACAAATATAATTTAGGTGCCCCACATTCTTTATAGTAATTGTGCTAAGAAACTTTGCAAATGTAACGTAAGTGCCCACATTTTTTGTATATGGTAATTGCACAAATGCCACCGATCTTTCAATTCCAAAACCCTATACGCAAATTGATAGTTCTTTGTAGTTAGCTTAAAAGTTTAGTTGGAGAGTGCCGTAAACACGAGTAATTCTCTTTCGTGTCACTAAGAAAAAAATCACATACTACACACTAATGAATCGATTTAGTGTTTGAGCCACTAGCTAGCAAATGTCTTAGACACGGACAATTCCAACTGGGGTGCGTTATGCCGTAGGCGCGGACAAGCACTAGTACCTTGATAACTATGCAACATTTTTATGGCTACCACTACAACAAAAATGGTCAATTGCGACGAAAACTGTTGACGAAATCTAAATTCGTCGCCAAATGACAGCTTTTGGCGAGGAAATTGGATTTTCGTCGTAAAAAGTGATATTTTTTGCTAGGAAAAAAATTCGTCGCCAATAAGTACCCATAGACGAGGAATTTTAAATTTCGTCACCAATAAGTACCCATAGGCGACGAATTTTAAAATTCCTCGCCAATTAGTACCCCCATAGGTGACGAATTTTAAATTTCGTCGCCAATAAGTACCCTTGGGCGATGAATTTCAAATTTCGTCGTCGATAGTGGACATTAAATTTTATTTTTTAAAACTAATTGAAATGTGCGTAATTAACTCTAACTCAAATACCTTATCATAAAAAGATAAATGAAAAAATTGATGGGGACTAGTCACTAGGGAGCCCAAGAATTGGCTACAATTGGATGAAAAAGAAAGTGACTTATTTTTTCGTCTTTATTAAAAAAAATCGTATTTGTTGGTTTTGCGTCAAATTTTTGACTTATTAATTTTTTTATGAGAGAAATCAGAAAAGTAAAAAATTATGATAAAAACTCGGAGTTTTTTTGACTTATTGTTGTCTTTTTTTAAAAAAAATAAAAGTTTTGATTAAAATTTTATACATTTTCAATTCCTCTCATTGAGACGAATCAAATAAGTCATTAAGAAATTTGACGCAAAATTAACAAAAGCAATTTTTTTTTAAATAATGACAAAATAAGTCATTAAGTGTCTTTTCATCCAAATGGAGCCTTACTCTCACGCTCAAGAGAGGTGGAGTGGCTAGTTTGGGTGGTACACTGGCAATGCCAAGTCCATACCATTAAAAAAACATAATTAAATAATGGGATTTGTAGGTTATTGATTGTGGTGGTGGTGTGGTGGAGTAGTGATTGTGGTGGTGGTGGTGGGGTGGAGTTGCTATAGGAATGGTGGTGGTGGTGAAGGAGGAGTGGTGGTAGTAGGGTGGAGTTGTTATAGGAATGGTGGTGGTGGTGGAGGAGGAGGAGTGGTGGGGTGTGGGTGGTGGTGGTGAAGTGGTGGAGGGGGTGGTAGTGAAGTTGTTTTAGGAATGGTGGTGGTGGTGTAATGGTGATGTGGTGGTGGTGTGGGTGGTCGTGGTGGTGGAGGAGTGGTGAAGTGGTGGTGGTTAGGAAAAAAATCGAGTTGTAAATAGTATATATAAAAAATATTATGCCTTTGTTAACAAGTTGTATGCTGGTGTAATGGTTGGGTTTAGGTCGCGCATGCAAGAGGTACAGGGTTCGAAACTCGATAGGGGCTGAAAATGGCCCAGCTTGTGTTGTTTTTCGGAAAAATCACTAAATACGACAAATTTTTTTTTCGTCAACAAAAAAAATACTGCCTACGAAAATTTTCATCGCCAAAAAAAAATTAGCCAACAAATTTTTTTGGTCACCACAAACCAAAATTGACAACAAAAAAATTTATCGCCAAAAAGCCGACGAAAAAACAAGATTCGTCGTCAGGGACCTTTTGCGTGAAACTAAAGTCGACAAATGGTGGTGACGAATTTTTTCGTCGCCGATTCCTTTGGTGACAAATTTTGCCTCTTTGCCGACGAAAAAAATTCGTCCCCTTGTACAATTTTTGTTGTAGTATACCTATTTGATTTTCCCATTTGTTTTGGGGTTTTGTTTTTGGGATAATGCTTAGCAATTAAGTAGGCCAAATGGGTAGGGCCAACATCTAGCCAAATCTCAAGAATATTTTGACCAGAATCATTCAAAAGAGTTAATAATTTTGGTATCTCCTCAGAACATTCGAAATAATACTTCCACCACTTTATTCCTTATTCCACTTTTCTTTGCTTAATAATTATATCCACAATTGGAAGCCCCCGAGGATAGACAGGAATATATCTATTTGGCAAAACCCATATATGGACAGGCCACCGAAAGTAGATCACAATCAATTTGCTCGGATTAGTACCATAGGGATCGGCTCATGTCCATATCCCAAACATTCTCTAATTCCATGGGCTTATCCCGAACCACAAATATGATATAAATCGTTCAACTCGCAGAACACATTGAGAAACATATATTTGCAAAAGATTTACTTGATAATAACCGATTGATAGCTACATGAACAACGGTTGATTGTAATTTTTTAGTTTTAAAATATATTTGCTATTCGTTCATTCGTCTGTCGACGTCCGATCAAACTAATATTTTTGAAACGTATTCTTTTTCTCGAGTTCTACAAGATGAACGATTGGAATCATGTTTTTTTTTTTGTTAGTCCTGGGTGGACCAAAAAATAAGAGTGCGGAAGGGTATCAACGGATGATGTATATATAAAAGGGAGCTGATCCCAGCTGGATAAGGTGGGATCAGAGGAGCACCGGTACTATAAAAGGGCAATTGCGTACATGCTTTCTGGTGTAACACAAAACAAGGCAGAGGATAAAATATACTGCTATAGGCGAGGTCAAGAGAAAATGGCAGCAGCAGTGCAAGTTAAGCTTGGGGTTGGAGGCTTCAAACTGGAGGATTCCAATTATAAGCCACAACCGAATCCTCCTTCCAATCCAGCTCAAGTTCCCCATCAAGCAAGAGATGATCAAGTTATTGATAGCAACATGGCTGCAAAAAAATACGGTGGCATCTTGATTGTTGATTATCGCGCGAGAGATAAGCCTATTAATATTTACAAGGCGGCGAATAAGTGTGGTGGCATCTTAGTTGTTGATAATCCTATTAGAGATCGAAACCGCAGCTGAAAAGTATGGCAGCCAATTGATGCAGTATCCGGCCACAAAAACAACACCACGTATGCCGTTAACTTAGGAGTACTATTTTTAATTATAACTCAGGTGTTCGGACCATCTTACACGAACACGATCTATTTCCTATGTATAAGAATAAAGATAATGCTGTAATGTTATAATCTGTACTGTACCAAAGGAATCATCTAATGCTACATATAGTCTGCCTATTTACATAATAGTGTGAAACAGCGAATCCCTTTAGCTTCCCTTTCCCCTTCCCTTTGCTGTTGAGTGTTTGACAAGCAAAAGCTAAAGGTGCGTTCAACTCGGGCAAAGTTCGGAATAGGTATCTTCAATATTTTTATGGTTGTCTTATCAGAATCTTTTTCAACTTCGATTCATGTTTTTCTATTTTGGTGATCACCTTTTTTTTTTTTTGGAAGGTAGTGATCACCCACATTGAGATGAATGATTAAACGCAATTTTTATTTACAAAAAGCTAAAAATACAATTCATTAATTAACCACTAATAAAATCGACTATCGTTTAGAATAACTAGGAGCAACAGAAGAAGGCATCATGGTTCATGGCAGATCCAGAAATTTCACATAGAGAGGTCACCCCTCTCTAGCATAACTTCAAAAAACATTCTCATACTTCAATATAAAGAGAACATCTACCTAATAAGAACATCTACCTAATAAAACAAAGAGAACATTCTCATACTTCAATATAAAGAGAACATCTACCTAATAAAATACAAGGGTGTGGGAGCCACACAAATACAAGTTGAAAGAAGGGCTAAGATTCGTTTGATCCAAGGGTTGATAAAGAACTTTGCAAATGTAATGTAAGTGCCCACATTCTTTGTAGTAATTGCAAAAATGCCACCGATCTTTCAATTCCAAAACCCTATACACAAATTGATAGTTATTTGTAGCTAGCTTAAAAGTTTAGTTGGAGAGTGCCGTAAGCACGAGTAATTCTCTTTTGTGCCACTAAGAAAAGGATTACATACTACACACTAATAAATCGATTTAGTGTTTAAGTCACTAGCTAGCAAGTGTACTAGGCACGAAAAATTTCAACCGGGGTGCGTAGTGCCGTAAACACAGACAAGCAATAATTGGTACTATAAATGAAGAAGATTTTATATAGTATACTATTAGTTTGGCTGGAAAGAGATTCAAGAATTTTCAATAATAAGTCCAGAGATTACTAATGGCCTAATCAATTGAGGTCAGCCTACAAATGGCCCAAATCATCGTAGCCCGGTATCTCCACTTGGCTGGGTTTCGGCCCAGAATTAGCTCAGGTTTGATCCCAAGAGCCCGTACCCTAAATTTTTGGTCTGGCATTTTTTTACTTTTCGACTGGGAAGATTAATTTTCACGTTCCGGCGGGGTTGTGTTACCAAAATTTCTGGTTTCTTTCTAATCGACGGAGAATCGATGGGAAATTCTATTTGTGAGTTGCTGGAATGTGGATGTAAAAAGTGGAGTTTGGTTCCTTGCCGTATTTCAGGACTTCTTTGGAAACAAACAATGAAATGGATGAAATATGGAAGAAGATTAACAAAATGGACTTTATTAACCCTCAAAATAAAATAACAATCAATCGAGAAGATTGAGTGAACAATTACAAGTTAAACTCTACTCCTAGAAAAGAAAAGATAAAGGCCTGATTAGCGTTGTTTGTATGTCCTTTACAATGAAGCCTAAAAAGGCTATTTATAGGAAAACAAATATGCGCAGGAAATAACTTCCCAACTTCTTCAATACTACTTATTCTCCTTTGCTTCCACTTGTCCAAATAACTTTCCACTAACATCAAAGTGTGTAGGAGTATGCCAAGTGTTTTTTTCAACCGCCAAGTGTGTAGGACAATGCCATGTGTCCTTTCAACTTCCAAGTAAATAGAGATATGCCAAGTGTCCTGCATATGTTATTAAAATACAAATACTAAAAATAATAATAAAATAGGTTGCATTTCCATAATCACCACCCTTCGGTCGATTATCGACGGGCGGTGAATATATGGTCCAAACAGGTTGTCGAGGAGTTTTCCAGTGTCGGCGTTCAGAGGTGGAGAAGGTGAAGGGTGGTGGTGGTGGGGTGGGGTGGGGAGTGGTGGTGCTGCCGTGGAAGTGAAGGAGGTGTAAAACATGAACACTGGGATTTACTAGGAAACAGGGTCAAGTATGTTTCCATTACAAGTTTATAACGTAATGCTCCCATGCATGCCTTTTAACTTTCCGTGATTTTTGTAGTTTTTGTTTACACACAAATCATTGCGATGCGTTGGAGGTAAGTCGAAGCGATTACGATGACAAAAATTTGCTTATGAACATGACGGAAGGTGAGGACAGCATTTTTAAACTAACCAAGTCTAAATCTTACTACTTTATGGGCGTGTTTGGTAGGGGGTTTGGGGGAGGATAATAATCCTATGGGGCTCCTAATACCTTGTTTGGTAAGATTTTTGTGGGTGGGACTAGTTGTCCCATGAGATTGTTAATCCCCCAAAATGGATGGGGGGGGGGGGGCGTTGGTGGGTTTAGATGTTACTACGAATCCCATCTCCATGGGATTGAGCAAAATCAGTGTAAAAACTCATAGTGTTACTATGAATCTCATCCCCATGGGATTGAGCAAAATTAGTGTAAAAACTCATATCAATCCCAATCTCAATTCTAATCCTAGGCAAAACAAATATGTTATTTACAATCCTAAAATTAAATCCTGTGCAAAACAAACATGAATAAATGATTCATCCTCTCATTAATAATTCCACCTCATTCTCAATCCTAATCCCACCTTATTACGAATTCCCTCAAACAAAATCTGCAATCAAACATGCCCTATAAGTTATAGAGATTGTTGCCTCCAAGATTTTAAGCTGACGATCAATGTTCAAGAATCGCCAGCTTAAAATCTTAGAGGCAACGATATCTATTACTTATGAAGTACTCCCTCCGTCCCTTTTTAAGTGTCTTGTTTCGTAACTCTAACTTATTAAAAAGATATCATCATTATATCTTTCACACCAACTTTTTCTTCCACTTTCCCTACTTACCCATCATCATTATACTTTTACCCACTAACTTTTCAAAATGAAATCTACTTTTAAGGACAAAATAAATAATGCACCAATTTTTACCTACTAACTTTACAAAATAGACATTTATTAAGGGACAATCCAAAATAAAATATTGGACTTTAAATAAGGGACGGATGGAGTAGTAAGATTTAGCATCGGTCAGTTTAAAAACATTGCCCCCTCGCCTTCCGTCACGTTCATCAGCAAATTTTTGACATCATAACCACTTCGACTTACCTATAGCACATCGCAATGATTTGTGTCGTAAACAAACGCTACAAAAGTCATGGATGAGTAAAGGCATGCATGGGAGGATTACGTTATAGTAGTAATGAAAACATACTTTATGTAGGGAGTCTCCAACCATCACTCTGCAATATTTTCTAAGCGACAGAAGTTCATGGATGGAGACGCTCTATATAATTATCAGAAGTAGTAGTTGTTGTGATTTTTCTTGGGATTTTCCCGAGGTGGTTTCCTTCCTTTGCTTTTGTGGACTTGATCTTTTCATAGTGTCAATGCCTAGCTGCAGTATGGTTTTCGTTCGTACATTCTTGGTTCTAATCGGAATCGAGACGCTCCTTAGATTCTTCCTTCATGTGCTTTCTTTTAGATGGAAGTTTTTCATGCTTTTTTGTATTAGGATCAAGCGCGAACCATCTTACCAAAACCCGCAAACAATATTAATTCATGTACACATAGAATAAGGCTTTGAGTGAATCCAAGTTACGTTTCTCTCAAAAATAAGCGCATGATCAAAGAAAAATCTCGTTACACCTTTCTCTCAGCTCCTCCTCTTCGATTTTTGTTACTCTTGGTCATTTGGGGTTATGGTGCTTCTCATCAGTCGATCACTTAAGAGAAGCCAAAATCCATATTTCAATTCGCTCCGTGGGATCGCTCCATTTGGTTTCCATTGAATTCACTGGTTTTGTTAACTTCTGTACGTAATTGATACAAATAATTCGGAAAATTTAATGGTCACGAGTCGCACAAACGATAGCTACTGCTACGTAATCCGCTTGTTAGATTTCTTGGAAGGCTCCAACCTAAAAGTAAAGCAATCGGCAAAGAGTAGAGAGACCGCCCAAACTCATATACTAGTTTTAGAGAAAATAATTAACTGATATGGGACAATTCCCAATACTTCCCCTCACGTGCAACCCCCGACTCGCACGTAGAGAGGTCAACAAATGATCCGAACACACGAATCACAATAAAATAAAGTGCAACTATGGCATAAACAAATGGAAAAAGCCTCTAAAAATCTAGCTATAATACCATGTTAAAGCATTGAACTTCAAACCAATTGGGTATAGGTGGAGTAGCTTCTAAATTTTACTAATCAAATTTGGGTGGCTTAGAGCATCCACAGTGGACAAATCAAATTTGGATAATCAAAAGTTACCGCATCACCTTTTGATTATCCATTTAAGGGATTGCTAAAGTTAACAATATAGATGTTCACAATAGCATAATCAAACATTGAATAATCAAAACTTGTCACATCATCTTTTCAACCCGTAAAAATGTAAAAATTGTCACCATATAAAAAAGTTTTCTTAAAATAGTTTTCAAACTAATAAAAACATGTTATTAGAAATAGAAAATAATTTTTTGAAAACTTTTATTTTGGATAACAATTTTCCAAAAAAGTTTTTAAAAAAAAATAGTTTTTGAAAGGAAAAAAAAAGATAGTTTTAAAAAGAACAGTTTTTAATAATAAAAAAATAGTTTTTGGAAAACGGTATAACTGTTTTTGTAAAAAAAAAAAAAGAACTTTCAAAAATATTTTTCCCAGAAACATTATTGAGAGAGAGAGAGAGAGAGAGAGGGAGAGAGAAGGTTTTGGTTATTGGCAAAAAGTTGTTTATTTTGATTATCCAATGCTCAAAATTTGATGAGTTACTAAGAGATTGGTAAGTTTGGTTATGCCACTGTGAGCACTTTTTTGAGAGAACATTGGTAACTTTAACAACCTTATGCTTTTGGTTATTCCACTTTGGATGCTCTTAGATGAGCGATGTGTGACGAGCCTTACAACCGTTATTTAAAACCTTGGTAAAGACCTTGACAACTAGTAATAGAAATTCGTGATTTCCGTGAGCATGATTAATTCTAATTTTAATCAACTCCTTTATGGCTATGAACTTGATTTTTTCACATCCATTAGCTATATAAACTTGAGTAGTCCCATTAGAGAAAATAAATATATAAGTGAAACTTGAGAGGATGTGTTTGGAAAAGGAATATATAAGCAGGACCATGGCTGTGAACTTGAGTGGAGCCATACAGGGAACTTGGGTAAAAATTAGAGGATTTAATTGGCCTCGGCAAATTTTTCAAAGGCTAAAGTGCAAAGCTAGGTGTTTTACCTCCCATGAGGTGAGGAAGACATCGCGGCATTAAGGCGTAGGCATTTTACCAAATCAAAGTACCAAACTAAACCAAGCCTTATGTCCCAATCTCTTGGAGTTGGCCAAATGAATCTTTTTCCTCCATTGAGCTCTGTCAAGGGCAACTTATTCACACAAATCTATTATACTCATATCTTTGCGCACAACATCTAATGTCAATTTTGGTCTACCCCTCCCCGTAGCATTGCTACCCAAAGCTATCATATCCGCTCTTTTAACTACTGTATCTCTTGGTCTACTGTAGACATGCCCAAACCACCATAGCCTATTTTCCCTCAATTTCTTCTCTATAGGTGTTACACCTACCATCTCACGAACCGTTTCATTTCTAATTCTGTCTCGTCTAGTCTTACCACACATCAACCTCAACATTCTCATTTCTGCTACAGTCATATTGCTCACATGTTGTTTCTTAGTAGGCCAACATTCTGTTCCGTAAAGTATCGTTGGTCTTATGGCAGTTTCATAGAACTTTTCCTTCAATTTTATGGGTACCTTTTTGTCACATGGCATACCAATAGCTCTCCTCCACTTGAGCCACCCCACTTGGATCTACGGGTCACTTCATCAGCAATCTCTCCATGTCTACTAATAATTGAGCCTAAATAGCTTAAATGATCGCTCTTTGGTATCTCTTGGTCTTGGATCATCACTCTTTCTTTGAGTTATAAATTTTGATATTATATCAATTAGTATAACCAATTAAAAATAGCAAAAAAAGAGTAATAAAATTTGAAATAGCAAATAAAATTCCCTAACAAGCATTCTATTGAAGAGCTTAACTAAGGTTAGGATTTTGGCCTATTTTCATCAACTTGCACAATCATCTCATCATAATAGTGTAGTTTAATAGTCGATTATGATTCATGAGATAGGTGGGAGATTACACTGGTCTTGTAATAGTGTATGTAGCTGCTTAGACGGTACTGTTGTGGGTGGGTTTCACTCAAGCTATTTGACATGCTATTATTTGATGTAATTTTAGTAGTGAGGTAATTTTGTTTATGTTTTCTTTCTGGATGTATTTTTATCCTCCTCATTTCCGTCCCATCTGAATATCTTGTAGTCTATTAATTAAGAGATTAGTCATCCTCGCATATTAAATTCCATCTATATCAACAATTTTTTATATGAGGATTTGAAGCTTTTCATGCCTCACTTAACCTGCTTACCTCCTTTCAACCTTGGCTAAAGGCCTCCAACCAGTGCCCAGTCGATCTCCTACAACTAACTTTGGTTGAGGATTGCAGCTTTAGTTGTAGGATCCACCCCTGAGAAGAAAAACTGACTTTTATGGAGATTTGGTTTCAACCCAGATGCGTGATAGAACTCATCCAAGGTAGCCTTCAGAATCTCAACAGATTGACAATCAGCTCCAGAAAGTAAGAACAAATCATCAACAAAAGCCAGGAAGGAAATAGACAGGGAAGCCCATCTAGGGTGGTAAGTAAACTGTCCTTTGCATAACACCATAATTAAAGAAATGAAGGACAGCTGCAGTTACCTCTGTACAAGTGACCAATTCTTTTGGAAAAAGCTAGCTTTAAAGCCATCAGGACCTGGGGCTTTGTTTCCATTGATTGCAGAAATACCTTTCCTTGTCTCCTCTGGAGTAACTGGGGCAATAAGAGAAGACTGAAGTGCACTATGGACAGTATTTGTGAACCTGAGCCTAGTGCAGAGAACCTTTTTTTAGTAAACTTAGAGCCAAGCATATTCTTATAGAATCTCAGAACCTCCACTTTGACATCTTGGGGGTCATCCAATCTAGTCCCGTTTTCATCACAGATGGACAGAATTTTATTCCTCATTCTATGACTAGCTACCTTCTTGTGAAAGAAACTGGTATTGTTGTCACCCAGTTTAAACCATTGGATCCTAGATTTCTGTTTGCTCCACCCTTAGAATATCAGTTAACTCCAGTCTAGCTTCCAAAACTCTTTTCTGTATGTCACTGTAGAACTCCTTGTTAAACTTCCTCAACACAGGCTTCAATCTTCTCGGTTTATTATACAAAAGAAGCATAGGACAATCACACTCCAAGGGCTCAGACCAAGACTGATAGAGGAGGGAAGGAAACTTGTTGTGGTTCATCCAAAAATTGAAGAACTTAAAGGGTTTCTGGCCACGTCTATAAGGAAGAATAGAAATCAGAATTGGACAATGATCTGAAATTCCTGGAACAAGAACAGTAGCTGCAGACTCAGTAAAATCAAATTGCCGTCAAGAATTTACCAGAGCTCTGTCAATTCTACTACTACAATGATCATTACCCAACCTTTTGTTAGACCATGTAAACCAAGGACCTGTATCGTTTAACTCTTCCACTTCTATACCTTCCAAACAACAATTAAACTCCCATTGCAGAATCAAAAGAAGTAGGATCAAATCTATCCTGCTGCCACCTAACTGCATTAAAGTCTCCCAAAATAATCCAAGGTTGATTCCCAACTAAATCAAGCCCCATTCTCAGCTCATCCCAAAGTTTCCTTCGGTCACTTGCTTGATTGAAACCATATATAAAAGACACAACAAATGCCTTCTGATGCACAACTACTGAAAGAAGCAGCATCTGCTCAAAACTTAAAAGAACAGTGACCACAGAGTGCTGACAATCCCATGCCACAATTATTCTAGCAACAGGCCCAGACACAAGATTATGAGCAAAACTCCACCCAAGAGGAAGGCATTTCTTCGTAGTAGATGCAAGATTCTCATGCCTGAACAAAACTCCACCCAAGAGGAAGGCATTTCTTCATAGTAGATGCTAGATTCTCATGCCTTACTTTAGTTTCAACAATTCCAATTAAAGAGAGACTATAAGCTTGTATAATTTTCCTAATCTCAACCTGCTTTTAATGGGTTAATTTAAACCCCTGATATTCCAAGAGGCAAATGTCACCATTTTTTCTTTGATTTCCTCCCCTTCTTGGCAGCCCCAAGGTTCTTCCCTCCTCCAAACTTCTTATTACTCCCATTATCCATTGAAATAATAGCCTGAAAGACAGCATCAGGGTCTGCCGAACCCTCAACCAGGTCATTAGGAAGAACGTTAAGCACAGGGTTCTGCTTAGCAGCTCCACTGGACTCTGGGATATCCCCCACAAGCTCAGAGGGTTGAATAATAACCTCTCCACTCCCAGCAATAGGCAACACATCAACAGTAGAGGTACCCTCTCCCTCCACCTCCTGCAGAGCTAAAAATTGGTTAGCACAAGGCAAAACCACCCCAGGAGCTGGAGAATGCTGAGCAAGTATCACAGGAACTGGAGGGTTCTAAGGAAGCAACACAGATTCTGTAGGGACAGCAGCAGCAGCACCCTTACCAGCTTTCACTACCCAAACCTTGCCTGGAGCAGCAGCAGAAAGAGCTTTCAAAGTAATTAGTTCAGATTCAATCTCAGCCACCTTATTCTTGTTGCACTCAGTATGACCAAAAACTTCACAAGAAACACATTTGGATGGTCTTCATGGGTACTTAATTAGTGACTACTCTCCCAGAAGCTGTAAGCAGATCAACAGAATGAGGCAAAGTAGACGTAACATCAACTTCCACACAATTTTTTGCAAATCAACAGAATTGTATTGTATACATCAGTGAGGGATCAGAGGAAAATTAGTAAGTTAACAACCAAAAGGGGTTCGACATCTCTCCCTAGACTCGAACACCAAACCTTCCCCTTGGAAGCCAAGCGGTACATCCAGATGGGCTTTGAGCCACATCTATGGAAGATTGGGGCTTTTCCCCTTGTGTTGACCATTAGAAAGTTGAAAATTGGGGCTTTTCTATTTGAAAAGATAACAGGTGATGGGCATTGTATAGCACTACATGTCAGGACCTATGGGTCAATTGTTGTAATGTAAGACTTGCGCCTCTTGGCGACTTGTGCCTTAGAATATATGGGTTAACATTTGTGTGTTTGTTTGTCCTCTTTTCATGGTTTATATATATCTGTGATGCATTTTCTCCCAACAAAATTGTGTGTATCCACGCTTTCAAGTTAAGTTTAGTTTGTGCATGCAGTTAGTTTCCGTCTCCAAGCTAACAATTCTGTTCTTTTTGTAGTTCATTGTAACTTGAATTTTTGCTATTCGGTATCTTCTTCTGTTTGTGGCAGGGCGGCCCTATGTTAATGGGCAGGTTCAATATGGGGTGAGAAACTTCTGAAGGGGATGGGCGAAGGAACAAAGGTGTAATCGTCTGGAGTGAGGAATCAAACTTGGTTGTTACTGTTCTTGTTTTCTTTTTCCTTTTCTTTTTGTTACCTTTTTGAAAGTACGCAGATAATTTTTCTGTTGATTGGTCTTCGTTCAGCTGTAATGAAAAACAGCCATTTTTTTTCAAACGTGGCAACTTATGAGATGATTTTTGTGAGATGAGATGATCTTTTGTTATCAGATGAATGAATGACCTGCAAAAAAGACCTTCTCGTCTCATTGCAGTTTTTTTTTTTTTTTTTGTCTAAGTGCTGCTTTCTCCAAATGTTTCATGTGGCAACTTCTACATTTTGTATGTTGCTGCCTTTCTGGTGGTGCAATGGTGATTTTATCTTCTCGTTTGTTGATCATTCTTTATTTGTCGGTTCCAACTCGTCTCTTGCAATATTGTAACGATAGTAATTTTTTGGGTGCAACACACACACGGCCGATTCCAGCCACACAATTTTTAACACAACATTTAACACTCCATCTCAGCCATTGGTATTGGTTTCAATGGCTGAGATTGAAACTTAACAAATCTCCCAAAACATTGCAACATACTAAAATTACTCATTTCTTTCCCATCACATTCCAACCCCACTGCCACCAAACCCCACCACCACCACTCTTTCCGACAAGGCCCCTTCCCGGCGAACCCCATCTCTGGCGATAATGGAAGTCTCTTATTCTTTCTATTACAGGTTTTCCGTTGTTACAAAATCACAAAGATTTGTGGCTATCAAGGCACCTGATTTCTTTCCCAATTTCTTTCCTTATTTCTCTCAATTGTATCAATTAGTGATTGTATAGAATCTTGTAAATATGCTTTCTTATATTAGCTATTTTGTACATTGGCCATTTATGCCCATTGATCGAATGAGGAAAACAACCAGTACGTTAGAATCCTAAAACACATTCTCCGTAATTTCCTTATGTATGATATCCGTCTTGCTTTGGCTCCAAACACTTGAACAACGAAAACTTCACCGCCGTCTTCATTCCTCTATACGACCACGTCAACCATTGATCTGTTCGTCTCATCCACACGTCAACCATTGCAGATCTGTTTGTCTCATCCATCGCGGTAAACAGCTAAGGAAATGGGACAAGGTTTGGCCTCTTTGTGAGCACCTTCCATTTTACACTACTATTAAGAGAATCCCTCTGAGTTCAAAAAATGCACTAATTTTTTTTTTAATTTTTGGTATGTAAATTAAATTTTCTTTAGTATTGTTGGTGCTAAGTTATTCATGCAAGGTTAAAATATGAAAGTCCAACAAAATTTGAATACAAAATATTGTAGCCCAACAAAATATAATAAATCCAACCAAAATTAAAAAATAAAAAGAAACGCACGTACCTGTTTTTATATCGACACAATAGCCACTGTAGGATTTGTGTGGTGTGTACATAATGCACTAATTTTTTTTTAATTTTTGGTATGTAAATTAATTTTTTCTTAGTATTGTTGGTGCTAAGTTATTCATGCAAGGTTAAAATATGAAAGTCCAACAAAATTTGAATACAAAATATTATAGCCCAACAAAATATAATAAATCCAACCCAAATTAAAAAATTAAAAAATAAAAAGAAACGCACATACCTGTTTTTATATCGACAAAATAGCCACTGTAGAATTTGTGTGGTGTACATTGCAACATATCATGAAGTATAAGGTTAGAATTGTTCAAATTAGAGCTACAAGGACCGAAGCAAAATTCGAGTTAAAGTCGATGGGATTAAGGGCCTGTTTGGATGGAGGCTACCGGAGGGGTATTAGACTATTAGTAATACCCCTTTTAAGACCGTTGGCCCATTGTTAAGCTATGGTTTAGGAATACATTTTGCCGGGTATTAGTTAAATCCCGAATTCTCTTGTACCCCCTAAATACCCCAGCGGGAGATTATTTATGAGGAGATTATGGGGTGTTATTAAATAATACCCTTGGATAATACTCCTCTCTCATCAATTTTAACTACAAAACAACCTTATCTCCTATTTTATCCCTCATTCAAACCAAATAATAATCTCTCGTCATATCAACGTGGGTCTACTCTTCTTACATAATACTCTCTACTATCTTATTTCCTTCATAACTAATACTCCTAATTCTTATCTCGCATCCAAAAGGGTCTAAAGTAGTAGTAAATCAACCTTTTTTGTTTTGTCTCCCTTGAAAAACAAACAAACATACATGAACCGATATAAAAACCTATGTCATTCATTTGGCTCCTTTGCTTTCATTTCTCTGTCGGTAGGGATGAAAATTTTAACCGAAAGCCTGAATGAACCGACCAAGCCGAACCAATTCTTTTTTAATTCGGTTGGTTTTTGTTTGAAGTCGGTTCGATTCAGTTTTGATTTGCTGGAAAAAAAATTACGTCGGTTCGGTTTCGGTTTTATAAAAATACCAAACGAACAAAATCGAACCGAAAATATTAAAGGCGATATACTTTTAATCCTAGCCGTTGATCTATCTCATATATATACCCCTAAAATCCACTCCTCTTCATTTTTTTTCCCATACCCAGCTGTACCCACCCCTCCGTCTCTCTCTAGCCAGTAGCCATGGCCTGATCTCTCTCTCTCCCTCCTTTGTTAAGGAAATAGAATCCCACATTGCTCGGGAGTGAAATGGGTGATCACTTAATAACATCTGGAACCTCTCCACTCATTGCCAATTGGTTTTGAGATGGACATAAAGTTTCTACATGGTAATTGGTTTTGAGATGGATATAAAGTTTCTACATGGTATCAAAGCGGGGCCTGTCCCACCCCACATTTTATAAAATTCACAATCCATACTTCACGATGACAGACCAGCAAAAAGGCTGCACGATGATAGGACCCAAAAGTGGCCACACGTGACAGACCTCAAACGCGGCTGCACGTGAGGGGATGTGAAATGGATGGCAGACCTCAAACGCGGCTGCACGTGAGGGGATGTGAAATGGAAAGTGGCCACACGCGGCTGCACGTGAGGGGATGTGAAATGGCCACACGTGACAGACCTCAAACGCGACTGCACGTGAGGGGATGTTAAGGAAATAGAATCCCACATTGCTCAGGAGTGAAATGGATGATCACTTAATAATATCTGGGACCTCTCCACTCATTGCCATCTCCACTCATTGCCAATTGGTTTTGAGATGGATATAAAGTTTCTACACCATCCCCCTCTCTCTCTCTCTCGCGCGCGCGCAAGAAGAACAGATCTAACAGACGCAAACTCTGTTTGTCTATCTCTATTCTCTCGTACGAAGAACAGATCGAAGATAAACCTTCTGCAAAACGAGGTGACTCTACTGCTCGAAAACCTGCTGCAAAAAATCAGGTGTTTGGGCTTTTTCATGTAACTCATTATTCCTTCTGCAAAACGAGGTGACTCTACTGCTCGAAAACCTGCTGCAAAAAATCAAGTGTTTGGGCTTTTTCATGTAACTCATTATTCTGCAAAAAACTGTGACTGGCACATTGCTTGGAAACCGAGTAAAACTGACCGAACCGAACAGACGGATGGCGCCACATGAGACGGTAGCAACATCTATCTTCGTCTCATCTTCTCTCTCTATATATGTTTGTGGCTTTCAATTGGTGGTTTCCTTTCCATCTGTATAAAGTTGATCTTTTTCTTTTCCCACTGTTTATGAAAAAACAAATAACCTAGCAATCCCTTTGTTTTCCTCTAGAGTAGATAAAATTTGATCAACGAGGGGCCGTGCAGTGCTAGATTTACCCGATGAGATACTAAGTTGCTTTCGATTTATCTTTGGTGCCAATCACCGATAATTTCTACCGCCCCACCAAGGGCTAGTGGTTCACAGTCGGGGTTTGCACTGTAAGATCTTGATTTGGTACCAAAGTCTCCAAAGAACTAACTCAAATCTAAGCTTTACATTGATTGAATGCTTTGTTCGTAAAAGTTCGAGTATTTTTGGATCATTTTTTTATAATCTTTTTCTGAACCAATAATAGCGATATCTTATTGACCATTGACAGGAATGGACTCCTCGTAACATCTATGATGGTTATGATGAAGGTTATGGTGACATGGATTTCGAAGATGATATCAGCTATTACATAAGATCGGATAATGCAGAAGGACTGAAGTCCTTGTTGTCACACCCAGATGTAAGAAAGGGGAAGTACAATTATTGCCGAACCACTCTGTTGCAGCATCTGTGTCTTTTGGGAGCCCTGAAATGTGCCACTGCGTTGTTGGATGGGAAGTTAGGCATAAGAGGAGATGTAAATAGGGACCAGCTGTTGCATTATGCAGCTAGGTTTTCATCTCCCGAATTAGTTAAGTTATTCCTTCGCTATGGAGCTCGAACTGATGTCCCATTTGCTAGAAAAGTTTGGTGGGACAAAGGAATGCTCCTCCCACTCAGTGGAATGCTCCCACTCAATGGAATGCTCCCACTCAATTCAGCACTTTATGCTGCGAGGTGACCCCCTTTTTTCCACGCTGGATTACTTATGCTGATTTTGGCCCGATGTCTTCCACCCCCTCCCAAATTCTTACTTCATAATTTATTGTACTGATTTTGCAAGGAGGCGGTGACCGCGTATCAACGAAAGTCTCTTTTCAAGTGGATAGTATCACTTTTTCTACCATCTTTGGTTTGTTTTCTGCAAACTATTCATACTTTTTCTACCTCAGACTACAAATGCTTGCATATGAAGTAGATGACAAACAAGGTTTTTTCTTTAAATCTCTTGTTGCAGAAACAGCCATTGGTTGTTAATAAATTGCTTGTGGAGTCATCTAAGAACATTGAAGAGTTTGCTTACTATTATGCCATGGAAGGAAAGCTCATTGAGTTGGCTGTCTTGCTGATTCTTGCTCGTGAAAAAGTTTTGAATGGAAGAATGATGATCCCTCAATGTGTTAGGAATCAAATTCTGTCATTGATTGATGAGGAGGTCAAATTAATGAGAGAATGTAAACATAGAGAGTTAACTCTGATTCAACAGAAGATGATGGATATGAGTTCGACAGCTCTGTTGCTTGAAGTTTTTGAGAGAGCTGGTCAAACTATTGGAGAATATCTGCGGTCGCAACAGCCTGATGTATGTATTTTGATACCTCGTATCTTGCTTCCTTTCTTCACTGCTTAAAGATGATATGTTTGTTACACATGACACTTTTCTTCTTATTTTTTGTTAATCGATGGTACTTAGTCTATAAATAGTATAGAAATTCGCTATTCCTTTTGGAATCAATGCAAGTATTGTATTGGTATTCAGTGCTTGCACTAATTTGAGTTAATATTTTTCCCGTTTCTTATCATTACTAATGTAAATATTTCTCTTGTTTAGTAGCTTTTTTTTGTGTGTGGAAATTATATGCTTTAGAGGTTCTGTCCTAGTTGGATGTGGGCTTCTTTTTCAATGGGAGTGAGGGTCCTTGGAGGTTCTGGCTTAGGAGCGTGGGAGCAAGGTTCGAGGGCTCTCCATTTGGCAATATGATCTTGAAACCTAAGGTGGATGGATTCACAGGAATTATTCTTGGAAGAATAGGAGAGAAATAGAAGGAAATATAAGGTGCAATGAAAACTATTTTTTCATCCTTTTTTTGCCCTAGTTTCTACAAATCTTTCTGCCAGTCCGAGGTAACAAAATAGCCTAACAGAGAAGCAATGGAGGTCTTAGCTTTTCTTTTGCCTCAGAATTGTGGTGATCGGATTTGATCATTAGAACTAGGCTGGTCCTTTGGTTCGGTCTCTAGTGCTCCGTTCATCCTCTGCCTCCGCGTGACCTACAAGAAGTCGAATGACTCTGGAAATTCGGTCGACTAAACGATGATCAAGTTAGTATGGGAAGGAGAAGGTAAGTCTGAGTTGGGGTGAAACGGCATACCTTTTTAGGTTTGCTTCCCTTTCCTTATATTATGTAGGCCTCGCTTGACTTGCTCACCAAAGTAAGCGCGTGGAGGGTACGCTCGGGTGACGTCACATACGACACACCGGATAAGGCAGTCACGGAGCACATTGTCAGAGCTGGCCACAATCATGACCTACGTGCTGTAACCATCTCGGCCTGCGTCATGATGACGCACATGGCTAAGCGGTTAGGTGCACATGGACAAGGCATCCCCGTTGAGTTGTGAGATCCGAGCCGGTTATCCCGAACGACTTCGTAGGACACTGAGAAATGCTGCTGCGTACCGGCCGAGTGAAGTGACCCCGAGCTGCAAGGCCCTTCCTGGCAGAGCGGCGTGGTCATGCTTGAGGAGTATGGCTCGGGCATGGTCTGAGCCACGTAATTCGGGCCACTACAAGAATCTTAAGATATGGTTTCACATGGGATCCATAGCAAGTTGTAAACTGCATGCTAGTTTCCATCTCGAGTTTCTATGGAGGAAGATCTCAGTTTCTCAACGAGATTTAATCTCATGTTTGCTAATGTATTAAAAGTAACATTATCCAATGCTTGTGTGCGTATTAAAATTTGTATGAGTTCATGAGGAATGCATATTTGTTCATCACAATTAATCATCTGGTGTTACTTAATTCATAGGTGGAGAGGGACTTAATTCATAGGTGGAGAGGGAACAAGTGGAGAAAGATGTTGCTTTGATCCTTAAGGAAGCAGGGTTTAGATTGGTCGCTGGAGAATTTGAATTTAGCATCAGAGACTGGTTTGGCAAAAGTTTTTTGATGTGCTTTTTCTGGATTGTCTTCTCTTTATATGAGTTCATTTATCTTATCTCTCTTAAGATTTGAGAGTAATTTAACCTCTTGAATCACCAAGTAAGACCTGAATACCTTTTTTCTTTTGGGGTGACAGGATGAATTATTGCGGTTTCGTGAGGACCCCTATCAAGTTCTTACAGACTCTACCAGGTTATCTATGGAGTTCTAATCAAGTTGTTGCTTCTACTTCCTAGAATCCTTAGTAATTATGAGTAATTAAATGGTCTGTGAGCTTCTGACAAGTTTTCATACAACAGATAAATCGTCTCAAATCGTGATTCCTCAATCGCACAGATTGCCCTTGATGCAGCCAACAAATGTGTCTTTGCCCCGAAGGGTTAGGAAATTAACATATACCATGTTATTTATTATTTATATTTGTCCGAGTGTTACTGGGAACTTTTTGCCTTGTTGGTCTGATGCAGCATGATCGTTTCCTCTTTTTCTTGTTTAAGTTTTGGAGGACAATAGCTCTATAATACAGTCTTTTTAATCGTTGTTTGAGGCTTTGTCGGGTTATTTAATTTCAGAGAGCGAGGGAGGAGAGAGCTAATAATGATGCAAGGCCATGGTCATGACCTAACATCATTATTTGCAACAGGTATTCATCATATAATAACAGCATAAACTTTATTATTGAAGGAGCAATTTATGAAAGTTGTTTGTGACTATTTTTATGATAAGCAAAGCGTTTTCATGAATACGAACACTTCAGTTTGGTCGTTAATCTTTTTCTATCTCTTGTCGGAGCAGAAAGAAATGTCTAGTGGTGTTTGGTCGTTGCCCATGACCTCTGCTTTTCGCGGAACCCATGCTTTATCCACTATGGAGACTAATCAAGTCCCAAATTCCATCTTGGGTGGTCATGATCAAACAAGTTTTTATGCTCAAGAAAAGAAGGGAACTAAGGCAGTGGAGCAGAATATGCCCAAGTGTCTGTCAAGGGAGAAGTTAGCGTATATTGCAATGCTGGTCAAGAGGGGCCTAAGAAGTTCATGGTTCTTGTAGTTGCTGTTTTCGAGGTATCACTGATTTCTTTTGCAGCCTTCTTGTTCTTTTACTTGAAGGTTCAACATTAAACTTAATCAATATTTGTTGATGCACAAGCTTAGTAGCAGGATCCTTCTAAAATGGGTGCGCTTCTAAGACGGGAGCTTGAATCAGCACTCGCAAGATGGGAGCTCGCTCCTCTCGAGATGGGAGCTCACTCCTAACTAAAAGGGGAGCTTATCGGGCCAATAAAGCAACTATTCTCTTATTTTTAAGGGAGATATGCCATTGTGGAATAAGAATATGAAAACAAGACGTTTTGCAAATTGAAGATATCTAACTTCCAATAATTACCCTTTAGGATCGGGAAAATTCTCATTAAGGATCAATTTTCGTTAAATGGTTTAGTATTTAAAGTTTTTTGATATATGCTCCTTAGGCGCTCCCAATCTTAGGAGCTTCTAGGTGCCTCCGCTCCTGCTCTCGCCCCACTTCTGCTTTGTGCTTTTAACCACTAAGTGCAACCCAAGTAAACCTCAGTCGTTGTCTAGCTGTTAAAGAAGTGTAAAACCATACTAAGCCACAACAAACCAGCACTGAAATACCAGAAAATAGCAGAGAAACTGACTTAGAGTTGAAGCTAGATCATAAGAGAAATAAGGCTCTAGGGTTACAGCCAAATGTTTCTGGACACGAGTGAAATCAGAGTGGTTCATTTGAAACAGTGGAACCTCTTAACTGTATTAATTGTTTCCAAGTCACATCTTTGGGCCAAAGGAACCCAGATGATCTCAAATTAAAAGTAGAGTTGACTTTTTCGTTATCTTTTCTTAAGGCAGCTTGTGATGATACTCTTTCTACTTCCGTTTCTGTTACGCATGTGAAACCCTTTAAATTTTAATTGTTCTATATTGTATGATCTTTGGAGTGGCGGACTAGATGATCCTTGGGCCAAAACAAGGGGCTAGGCTCACAACCCAATTCAGGTTGTGCTACCGTACTTTAGCCCAATCCAACATTTGGCCGAGCAAATGAAGAGCCAGCAAGCTGGAGGTGCCCAACTCTTGGCATTGCAAGGCAGGCTCAGCTCCTGGCATGCAAGGCATTGCAAGGTTGGGCGGCTAGGCTCGGTATTAGGCCAAGCCAAGAACAATGACTGGGTAAAGCCCAAGTTGGGGGCAGTCATAACCCAAGCCCAACTAGAGAAATGATCGTAGCTCTTTACTATAACAATTGGTTTACACATTTCGGCATCCTTGATACCTAAGAAACAATTCAATATTACATTCCCCAAAATGATTTGATTATTCTCCTCTATACTCCAAAAATATCTACTAGATTGCATTCTCTCGAATCCCAACTATGCATTATGCAAAGAAGAATACTCTTAAAACCCAATCAACGACCTCTCCTCCTTTTCAAAATATTGTCTATTCTGCTCTAATCACTTTCCACGGAGTTTCAAGTTGAGGCATCCAGACGTGCTCTTTCTGGCTTCGATGTGGTTTCTGAGCATCTTTCTGATCTAAAGAAGCCAAATCAAGCACAACGGAATCAAACTCCAGAGCCTTCGTCTTCGACTACCCACCCTAGCCCCGAACCACTCTTGAATCAACTCTACCACTGAGCATGCAAAATGCAAGACATCAGCTCCCTATGCAACTGGACAATTAACAATCAAGTGAGCTACTGATTCTCCTTTGCTCAAGCACATGCAACACCAGTTGAAAATAATCTTTTTCAGCTAAATAATGTTGTCAATGGTAAGAATCTTGTCCTTTAGTGAACATCGGCACAACCTTGGGTTGGAGCACGAGTGCACCAGATGGCTTTCCATGGAAATCATATATTTGTACTACCTACGAAAACTCAGGAAAAAAATATTTCACCTTGACATCCATTTGCCGCCACCTCAAAGAATCCTCCCCCACCCTAAATGCTGCATATCGTAGACCTTGTTCGGTTTGGGTTTTGAGGGAGGTTTTTAAGAGTAATGAGTGGAGAGAGAATTTATTGGAGATCATGCACAGGGGTTTTGAGACCTTCAAACGAAGAACATATATTTTGCCCAAAAGAGCCAACAACCGGTCCACCTCCCAATTGTGTACCTGTCTTCAAAGAGGAATGTCCAACATCACCATCTCCCCATCCATTTTTAGATAATCTGCCACGGGCCCTGAAACAAAACAGAAAGTCTACCCACACAGCAGATCTGTGCACAGATTATGCACAGATTTTGTTGTGGGGTCCACCACGGGTCCCACACGAATCATCCGAGCTGCTCATTAAATGTAAAACATTTTTTCAAGGGTCCCCGTAAAAAATAAGCTCAATCCGATACCTATAGATATTCGATCCAACCATACAACTTTTCATTATCCGGAAATCTGAATGAAAAGTAAGATGGTTGGATGAAGCACCTATAGGTATCGGATTGAGCTTATTTTTTACGGGAGTCCTTGAAAAAATGTTTTACATTTAATGAACGGCTCGGATGATTTGTGTGGGACCCGTGGTGGGCCCCACAACAAAATCTTTGCACAATCTGTGCACAGATTGCTGTGTGTGTAGAACGGTTCGAAACAAAATTTGGTTACTCGCCTACGGAGCTCATTTAAGGACCTCACATGTGGAGCTAGTACAAGTTGGTACTCGCCTCGAACAAAATTTGCGGTAACTCGCCTATGGAGCCGTCTACGAGCTTGCGTGAGCAGCTCAGAAGGAAAATGTTGGCGAGGAAGAGGTGGCAAAATAATTGTTCGACAATTTGCCTAAATGAAAAATCGAAAGTCTTTTACTGCAGCAAGCCTAAAAAATTTTGGACTCTGCCTTGCTTCAAAGCTCAACTCCTGGAGCCTAAGCGCAAGGCGGTCAAATTTTTATTAAAGATAAAGACACGATGACCCTGTTCGTTTTGAGTTTTGAGAAAGGTTTTTAAGAGTAATGAGTTGAGAGAGAGAGAGAGAGAGAGAGAGAGAGAGAGAGAGCTTACTGGGAACCATATATGCACAGGAGTTTTGAGTACCAAAAATGAACAAGCCCGACAAAATTGGATCGGTCAAGTTTTTCTCCGACACGGGAGATCGAGCATCCAATTCCTGAAATTTGTGCCTCTTTGACATATACTATACCTTTACGGAAAAAAATATTCGAGCAGAGAAGTTTTTGAGTGTTAGGTGGGTACCACACACGTGGTACTTCGTCGGCAATTTCAATTATCCAAACGTATTTTGGACAATTCAGATTTTAGGAAGAGAAAAAAAGGAGAGAGAGAGAAAATGATCGGGTGACGGGAGAGAGAGGGAATAAATTTAGATTCTCCAAAACACGTTTAGATGGCTGAAATCACCGACAGATAACGCTACCCTCTCAGCACGCAAAAAATTTCTCAAATTTCTCAATCAACTTCTTTATCTTGCCACGAGTTTACTGACTTTTATACACTTACGTAATTAATATTCCACAAAATTTTAATCTTGAGTGATGTACTTAATTAGGTCTCTAATATGTTGTCAGTTTAAAAACGAATTGTTTTCCACTACACTTTCTTAGTTAAACGGCTGGACCCTGGGCTCCTGCCGCTCGCTGTCGTGCAGGTGTAGAGCAGTCGATTCGGCCGTTTACCTCGTTACAGACGGCTCAAATTAAATCTGAGCACATACAAATTGCAAACAAATTTGACCCCTTTCTTGCTTGATTAAGATTTAAGTTATCGATTACCAAGATGCTGCTTGCATCTCCCATCCCGCACTTGAATGGAGTTAAGAAACTAAAAAAGCACTTAAATCGCTGATGAGAAGAATGGACAAAGAATGCAGTGATAGACGGTAGAGTCAATGGACTGAAGGGGTAGTATGAAAACAGAAAAACGGAGCGGTCCAGCCTTAGGACGTGTGTACTACAGAGGTGTAGTGCGCAATCCGAGTCATTTATCTTTGCAATTAATGGTCTAGATTCAGCAAAATTTAGACCATCGATTGCGGAGACGGACGGCTCGGATTGCGTACTACACCTTTGTAGTAAAACCTAACCAATCTCAATTCAAATCAAATTAAGAGTTTAAATCCCTAACGAACTCAAAGCCAACTTAAACTCCTACACCACAATTCGTGTGGGATTCATACAAATGTGTGATGTGTTAGGCTTCTCGAGATTGCTTTACTCGCTCTAAATAATTTTTCTAGAACAAGGTCCCAATAGGTTTCTTCATCTAATATATATACACAACTAGATAACCGACTTAAGGGCTGCTGTAGCATTTATCAGCTCTCAATCTCACTGTCTGTATCAGCAACCAATGATCTTTTAAAATCCTGACCGTCCAAAACACCTTTGGACCTATATAAGAGATACGCATACTCTTCACCATCATCAGATACAGCCGTCATGGGTTTCTTCTCTTTCGTAAATACTTCACCCATGAACAAAACACTATTAACGAAATAAATACATCTTTTTAGAAGCCTAGATTTGCGGTTGGACAGAGGGAGTATATAATTTTGAGTTGTGTGAATAGTGGTTTTGGCTATCCAATTTGGAAGGAATTAAGTAAAAAAAAATTATCATAAGCAATTGGACAGGTGGGCCCAACTGATATGGTATTCTAGACCTGTGATAATTTCTCCATGCTTGCAATTAATCTACCTAATAAAACATAAGGATATAGAAAACACACAAATATAAGTTAAAAAAAGGGTTGAGATTCATTTGATTTAAGGGTTAACAAGGAACTTTACAAATGTAATGTAAGTGCCCGATTGGATAACTATTGCAATATTCGGGGAAGGGTTATAATGTTGTCCTCCTTTGTTTCTGGTGTTCGTTCGTTTTCCTTAGTTGGAATTAGTAATTATGTCAAGGAACTTTGCAAATGTAATGTAAGTGCCCATATTTTTTGTAGTAATTGCACAAATACCACCGATCTTTCAATTCCAAAACCCTATATGCAAATTGATAGTTTTTTGTAGCTAGCTAGTTTAAAAGTTTAGTTGGGGAGTACCGTAAGCACGAGTAATTCTCTTTCGTGCCACTAAGAAGAGAATCACATACTACAAACTAATGAATCAATTTAGCGTTTGAGCCACTAGCTAGCAAGTGTCTTAGGCACGTGCACTAGTACCTTGATAACTATGCAACATTTTTATGGCTACCTATTT